>JAFEMH010006251.1:0-130462 GCA_022495995.1 Adenophora triphylla var. japonica | reverse complement strand
AAGAATTGAAAACTCAAAGAGGAAATTGAGGAAAAAGAAAGCCCTTCTAAAAGGACAGGTTGTCAGGATCTTATGAGAGTAAAATTGTTAAATAAGGAAGACTTGGATGTGGTTGCACGACACGAAACTGAACACAACCATGAGATGACAAGACCAGAATGGAACCACTTCAAGCGTAGCGAGAGGTCAATATCGAAGCTACGGAAAAATAATAGAGCAATTTGAAGTCAAGACTGCATCAATCCAACTGATGGATATAATGCCTTTTGGCAAAAACACCATGGGGAAGAATATGTTGGGCAAGGCAAGAAGAGATCATATTAACTTTCAGTACAGAGATCAGAATGGAAAAAATAGAAATGATGATGCACAAATCGTAGTCATAGATCGAGCCAAATTCAGGATTAAGGATTCTACTTCAAAATACATTGGGGGAAGAAAGTAGACTCAATACTTTATTTTGGAGAGATGGTATGGATGAGGGAGGATTATGAATTGTATGCTGGGATATTGTTGTGTTTGATATTGTAACTTATGACACAAATAAATACAATTTGATTTCAGTGCACCAATAGTCTTGGGTGAACAACCTATTGAAACACTGCATGGATGTTTGGTTGTACTTTCTTAAAAAAATGAAAAGACAATTAAACATTTGCTTTACTTCTCAAAGAATTTGTAAAATCAATGGGAGGAAAAGAACCAAAAAACAATTTTCACCGATCAAGACTTCTCGCAATGTCGAAAGCTGATTGAAGAGGTAACTTATATTTTATTTCCAATGCTTTCATTGATTGTTTTTTACTATGTTACTGTTTAATCGCACCAATAGTAGGTGAATTGTAAATGCTTTTAACATAAAATGATACCCCTATTTCCTAGACGATTCATATTTTCAGATCACTGAATAAATGGTCCTTAACATGTTTGACCGTCAAGTCGGGTAAATGTTGTTTGAGATTACGAGCGCTTGTGTTTGTGATGTACTTATGCCAGTGCTTTGATTTACGAAAGTGCCAAATGGCTGGGACAAGTTTGACCAAGCGGGTAACAAAGGTGCTTCGTATGTAATTAAGTGATTGACAATGTTTCCGTATGTAATTATGCCGTGCTTTTATTTATAGGAGCAAACACCCTGACTTTTGTTAATTTTTGACTGCCATGTAACATCTTTTTACATTGTTAATTTTTGGATTTGTTTGTAGGTTATAATGTGTCACCGACCAGCAATGATCATAATTTTTTTGGACTCGTTGTATAATGTACCTTTTACACTGACCAAATTAATTCGCCCAAATCAATCACATATATGTTTGAATAAATTTAATGATTTGTGTCAACTTTTTATATGTGCCATGTATGTTAATATACGGTTAGTAAGTTCGCAAGTAGCATGTTTTAGACAGGTGCCAAGATTGTGTTAGTAAGTGCCAGCCTACGTGTGTTATAATGTACCAAATAAGTTAGATTTATATACACCTCAATGTATTTATAATTGTCATGTATTATTCTTTTATGTTATTGTCGACTATATTATAAATTATTTGACAGTGTTTTTGAGGGAAGAACAAGACATAGGTTATGCTTGTGGCACATTCTAACAAAATGCTATTATAAGCACACTTCTGGACAACTAAAGACAAAGATGAAGAATTTAAAAAGTGAATCAACAATTGCTTGAGAGGATGTAGTGATAGAATCGAGTTTGGAAAATTGTTGGCATTCAATGCTAGAAAAATATAACCTCTTCGAGAACAAAATGGTTCAATCGTTTAAATAGCTTAAGAGAGAAATGGTGTACACCATTGAGTAAAGATTTCTTCCTCACTGCATATTATCTTCACATGTAGAAGTGAGAGCACAAATCATGCCATATGTTTCAAAGATAGAAGCACGTCCCTAACACACCCTTTGATATATTCAATGAGACTAGAAACGTTGGAGAAGTATGGAGCAACGAAAGGAATTTGATTCAATAAACTCAAAGCCTCGATCACAGAAATACATGGTGGCTTTAATAAGACATGCAAGGGAGGTTTAGACTGTGAGGAAATATCTGGGCATTTTTTTGAGAATGAGGTCAAGGCAAACTTTTTGCTGCAAAGTTTAATACTTGGCTATTGCTTAGGGATGAAAACAACAAGTTGTTTCGATGTCAAGCTCATGAGAACCATCCGTAAAAGTTTCGAAAGGGTACTTTTCTCGCAAAATAATGGAAAAATATAACTATCAAGCGATCAGAAACATGCAATCATTTTATTTGAGGTCGGTTGGTTGTGCTTTCATTGACATTAAGGTTCTCAACTTGACAAATATTGATCGGATACCGAAAGAGTACATTCAAAAAGATGGACAAAGACAGCACAAAATCAAATGTATGGAATAAAACTTACCACGGTATATCTACTACTCCAACTCGAGCAACACAATTCAAATTCCTTGGAAACAAACAAATGGCTATGAAAGTACTACGATTTAATGATGACATGCCATGAAAAAAGTGGGATGCAAGAAGAATTCTAGAAGATGGGTTTACCTAGAGATTACATTGCTAAGACAAGAAATACTTTCCCGAAAAGTAAAAGGTGTCGGACCAACAACAAGTGAAAATAATAGTGTTTCCAACAAGCACAACACTCAAATATGCAAGACCTACAGCTGACGCGATCAACTCCGTACACAACACGCGGCAGTAGATACAAAAAGGTAGAAAAAGAAAACCTAAAACAAAGTTTGAACAGATAGAAAACCAATTACTAATGAGTATGGGTTCAAGACCCGCGAATGAACCCTTGATTTGATATTTTTGTAACCAAACTGATTATTGTTTTCTGACCGTTATAACCGATCAGATAATAATTTTTAAGATAGTGCTAGTTTTTGATATTGAATATGCCAAAGGTTTGTTATTGAATGTGCCGTTGTTTAATATTTGAAGTACCAGCCAAGGTCTGTTCTGTTTTATTAAATATATTGCAAGCACACATGTTTCAGAACAAGCAAGCTGCTTGCTATTGAATGTGCGACTGGACCCGATCGTGTACCTTAATCGGGTTTTGTAGTTTAATATTTACTGGCATCAGCCTTTTCCCGCCCGTATATAAAAATACCAAAGCACAAGATCAATATAACAAAGTTCCAATTCTCACTGCTTTAAAATGCCAGCGCCAAATATTATTATTCGATGAACCACTGGAAAGGTCCTGGTTCTCGCGTACGCTGCTGAAGGCCTGGTTTCTCGTTTTATTAAATATATCACAAGACAATGTTTCGGGCGCCGCTGTTTTTATCGAATGTGTCAGCACTGGTTGTGTAATAATCGGTTTTGTAGTACAATATTTTAAAGTGCCGTAATTGAAGTGTATAGAAATGCAGATCATCAATCGTAACAAAGTTCCAAAGATCATCATAATGTGGTCATCAATCGGTTTATAAATAGTGGCGGCATCGTTGTTTCAAAAGTGCCATGTGGTTTATTTTTCAATAGTACTCAACATTGTATCAATAAAAATGTTAAAAATAACATCTAATTCATTTATAAAAACACTACTCAAATACAAACAATTCGTAATTGTACAAGGTATCAAACTAATTCATTGTTTTGTTGCTTTCCTAGTTGCATACTTCTTTCCCAAATTTTCTCTATCGTCATCTATTTTTCTCTTCTTTCCTTCCTCTTTCTTTTTCTTTTCTTCTTCTTTCTTTTCTTCTTCTTTCTTTTTCTTCTTCTTCCTTTTATTTTCTTCTTCTTTCCTTTTTTCTTCTTTTATTTTATCTACTTCTTCTTCTTTCTTCTTCAAGGCTTCTCTTTTATCTGCTTGAAAATAACTCTAGCTGAAGCGCAAATGTTGCCTTTCAAAAATTAATATTGGCGTAGAAGTAAGCTTGCTAGAATCTCTGCCCTCTTATGACGCCTTGACTAATTCATCACACAACTCGTGCAAATGGCAATCATCGCGTCATTAAATTGTCTCATTTCAAATGGCCATGATGTACGTACATGCTCATTATTACGACAATTTTCTTTCAAAATTCCTTCAACTTGCATATGCTCAAACCGAAACTTCGATATATTTGCAACACTGATGATTTATGTGATTTGAAGAAGTGTTCGAAGGGTGCTTACATTGCAAATAAAAAATGTTAGAAAATTAATATGGAAGCTTTGGTAAAAAACAATTCAATAAATAATATTACCATGCTACGAGCAAGTTTTGTACATGTTCTTTCTCTCTTCCAATCATTCATTTGCAAGTTGTCAAGATAACTTGAATTGATTGATTCTCAGTATTGAATAAACAACAAAGTGTGTAATGGGCCACTATTGTTGTCACCTCTATGGGCAGTGGCAAGAACCGCGAAAAAATAAGTGCCAAGATCGTGAGTTTGAAAGTACCAAAGTGATCAATTGACTGAAGTGCCGCGTATAATATTTTCACAAAGTGCTAACATCAATTGTTTCCTACTCACAAATAAGCGAAGTGATTCTTTTACCTCGACCAAACAGCATTGGACATTAATAAGCTGCCGGATACATGTATGTATAAATGACAAATGCATACCAATTTAACTTCACTCAAACCGGCTTTCCTCAAGAAAGATTAAAATTAAGGATCAATCCACCGTATAAAACAATTAGTGTATTTCATGCCCAGCTCTTTGATATAACATCGTTCGAACTCTGCGTATTGTAGACGTTGAATCAAGCAAGCAAATTGTATAACACATTAATAACATCAAATATAAAAATGCACACAAATATAATTTAATTAACAAACAATCATAGATAATATAATTCTTTTGAATGTACTAAGGCATCAGTAGATAAAGAACTTACACAATGACTAAGCCCAAACATAAACTTCTTCATTCTACCGCACTTTCAGCCTCCATATTATTAAGAAGTATAGCCCAACACTCAGCAGTATTTGAAGTTATTTCCCTATCTCCATCCAAAGCTCAAAATATCTTCATAGCGTTAAGCTATGGAACATTGTATACATACAGAATGGCAATTAAGCTATAAAAGAAAAATAAATTAGTAAATGCTTTTTACGCATACAAGCGTATACATTCATAAAAGCTGTGCCGCTTTGTTTCCAAATATTGATAAATTTATAGCTTACTCCTTAAAGATTTCTTAGAAAAGTGCTGTAGACATGTTACTATGTCAACAAATCTCCTTTTCTCAACCTTCAACATCGATCGCAAAACATGAGCTGATTGCTAATCGACTATAAATCGAGAACATTATACAACTTTCTCGTTACGCTCCCACAATCCAGTGCTGCTAAGACCTACGTTCAACATCTCATAACAACTCCTAAAGCAACTCTCATTGTTGGTGTAATGCCCTAGGCTTTAGTTATGTTTAACTGAAAACCGTTATGTATCATCTTTATCGTTTATGTTTATTATTTGATTATTATATAGTTTGCATATTTATTGTAATAATCTCCGTCCCTGATTATTAAGAGAATAATTAGTATAATTGTCAATGGATAATCATATGATGATTATATGCATAGAGATGCACATTGAAATTATGGGTACTTGTTAGAGAACAAGTGACTGGACTTGACCCGTATGAGATTTATGTCATGGTCAAATGTCATAATTAAATCTCATATGGTCACTTCATTTAGTCCCTAGACCTGAGATTATCATGACCTTACATATGATGAAAGTCATGTTTGATTTTAGTCAACGATATCTTAACACGATATTTATAAAGGCTATCTTTGGCATGATCGGAGTCATGATGGGAAGGATGATAAGTCAAGATGGAATTTGTCCCTCGAAAGAGAGATGTTTTGCTTGGGCCCTCACGAGTGATAATGATGAAAGCGTGTGGCCACACCCCAATATGATTGGACTATCATTATACTCAAGATCGAGAAAGCATTGAACAAATACAAGTTGACGTGGACCATGACTTGTGTTCAATATAACATCGTGAGACAAAGGGAGAAATGGAAGTGTACCATTGGAAACGTGAACTCTTACGCTGTGTTATTTGGGTAGACATAATGGTTACAGAGTCCGCTTATGTCTTATGAGGGTCGATATGATCGGACTCATTGCCAACATAATACAATCCTATTGGGTCACACACAAATAGAATGAATTGGTCGAACAAGAGGAAGAATGACTTGAGAGTTACGTATCGGCTACTTATGTCACGCGACATTAGCCATTGGCTAGTTATGTCACGCGACATAACTAGCCATCACGCGGTTTTGACCACTGGTCTCCTAATTCGATTAGGAAACATATTCATACTAAAGTAGTATAAATATGAGAGGTCTCGTTAACCCTAATGGTCTCGAAATTTTCAAGTGGAAAATCATAACAAAATACTCTCAATATTCTTCCATAAGTTTAAGGAATCTAGCAATTCCCAACCCGAGAATTGTTCTCGACATTCATATTTGTGTGGATTACCAAAAGAGGGTCTTAGTTTTGTTCAAACAAATCAAAGACCTAGAGTTCAAATCAAGATCCAAAGGAGTCAAGATTCGAATATTCAAGATCAAAAGTTTGTGATTACGAATCACATAATTATCCGTTCGATAGCTCAAGACCGGAAAGCAATTTAGGTTGGTAAATTCTATCTCATAGCAATTCAATTTAATCGTATCGAAGGGATCTTAGGGCTCTGGGTTTTGTATTAATTTTATGCTTAATCTCCGCCGCGCATGGATCCATAAAACCCAACACTCATTTATATTCGTAATAATATTTTCAACATCTCTATCAATCCGTTCACCATCATCATCTATCCCCCGCAAAATCTCATTTAATTGCTGTTCTTCCTGATCTGTATATTCTCTTTTTTCCTCACCAGATACACGAGATAAAAGGTCAAATAATGGAATTGAACCTTTTTTTTTTTACCATATCAACCTTTGTTATCTTCAAAATGTCTCAAAAAACAATATTATCAATCTCAAAAATATTCGTCGTTAAAAATATCTTCTTCTACTTCCTCCCCCCTCCCCATTCCCCTCATTCTCTTTCTCTTTCCCGTCTCATCTGCTGCATTGTTTCCCTTATCATTCTTGATAAATTTAAGTCTTTCAATATGTGCATGTACAACATTATCAAGGTCCTTCCTCAATATATTCCATGACTCCTTAGCAGCCTACATCAATAAAAAATAGTAAGAATGAGTTCAATTGTGCCAGTTTCAAATTGCAATTGTGCAAGTCCAAGTAATCAATAGTGCCAGTGCAGCCAAATGATTGTGCCAGTGTGTGTATTTTAAGTGCCAGAACATAATATTAATTGTGCAAGTGCAAGTAATGAATAGTGCCAGTGCAACCAAATGATTGAGCCAGTGTGGGTATTTTAAGTGCCAGTGCAAGTAATCAATAGTGCCAGAGTAGCCAAAAATTTGTGCCAATGTGTGTATTTTAAGTGCCAGTACATGTTATTCATTGTGCCAGTGTAAGTAATCAATAGTGTCAGTATAAGAAATTCAAAGTACCAGTGTAAGAATTTCAAATTGACAGTACTTACATTGCTTGATTCTGCATTTCTTTCCTTTACACCACTTTCAATCCTTAACGGAATATATTCTTCCTGAATATCACAGGGTACTTCATCCACAAAATCGTCTCCAACGCTACTTAATGGATAAACATGCTTTCCAGAAAAAATTAATTTTCCCC
The DNA here is from genome assembly GCA_022495995.1 of Adenophora triphylla var. japonica. Lineage (NCBI taxonomy): Eukaryota > Viridiplantae > Streptophyta > Magnoliopsida > Asterales > Campanulaceae > Adenophora > Adenophora triphylla. Next base: position 122,789 of record JAFEMH010006251.1, on the reverse strand, counting down.
AACCAACTTTCGCTTCAGAATCAATCCTCACTTTGAATTTTTTAGCATTCCAATGATTAATCAAAGGAGAACAGTTGATTCTTTCACCCCTTGAAATGGAAATCTATGAAGGTAAGCGATCACCAACACCATCACACATCCTCTACGCTTTTAATTCTTGTGATTCTTAAACCTCGTTACACCCTCACATAATTTATCCAAAATATATTGACACCAATCAAACTTGCTAATCTGAGAAAACGTCTTCTACAAGGCTTACCAGCTGACACGTCTTTTGTTTTCGTAACTACCGGGGCAAGAAAAATTCCAACAACAAATAGCACAAACAAGCGTTTAAATTTATCCCCACCTTGATGTAACTCTAAATGCGTTCCAAAAGTTTATAAAGGTGAAGACCATCTTTAGTATGCCCAAATTTTTCAAAATATCGATTTCTCAATTCCATATTTACGCTTGATGATCGATTTACCTTAGCCTTTGCAGCATTCCTAGGTAGACAAAATATATCAAAAACATCTGATGTTGTAATCACATATTTCTCTGATGAATTAATTTGTTGTATCCTTGTTATTGGTTCAAATCTCTCAACAAGAAACTGAACAAGCCTAAGCGGCAATACCTTAACCTCAAGACTCAACAAAGATCCAAAACCAATAGCCCTAACATCTCTCTGCTGGTCTGGAGTTAAACATAGCTCAACAAAGTCTTTTTAGGAGTACACGAATGCTCAAATTTATCACCCCTGTAGGTCTCTTACTAGTGGTATCAAAATCATCATCATCCGCACATGGGGATTTGGCTGCCGGCTGTGAGCTCACGGCTTCCAACCTCGGAGGTCATGGGTTCGATCTCCCGTAAGTTAGAGGGAAGGCTTTCTCTCCCTAGAATTTATCTCCTATTTATCTCATAGACGCTTCGTGCGCACGTGTGTGTGTGTGTATGTGAGTAGTGAAAAAATCATCATCATCCACAACTCTTTTACGCTTTAATAGAACCGAAAATAAATATCAAAAACATTACATCAGTGCCGGCAGTATGATTTCAAAGTGCCAATGTTATGATTTCAAAGTGCCATGATTTCAGTGCGGTGTTATGATTTCAAAGTGCCGGTATTACGATTTCAAAGTGCCGGTATTATGGTTTCAAAGCCGCCAAGATAATACGGTTTCAATAGTGCCAACATTTGCTTATGTTTGCAAGTAAATGTGACATTGCAACTGTTTCGATAGTGCCATTGCAAGTAAATGTAACAGTGCAACGGTTTCAAAGTGCCATTGTTAGGGTTTCAATAGTGTCAACAGTTGCTTATGTTTGCTTGTGTTTTCTAAAGTACCAGTGTCACGAATATAATGTATCAATGCATCAATTAATAACAATAGGTGGAAATTGAAGAAACATATGACTGAAAATAAGTAAAATCATACCTTCGTTACGATGCTTGCTCCTGATTTCTTTGGGTTGGCCGGTCATAATGTCGGAGAAGAAGTAAAAATACGAATGAAAACAGTTCGGAGATGAAGTAAATCGGTGGAAATTGATGAAGAACAATGACGAAATTGATGAAGAACAATGACGAAAAATCGAATTGAAGAGCACAAATGACGAAAGGAAAAACCAAATTGAACAACTACGCCGCGAGAAATTGAACCGGACCGAAAAAGCGTATGAACCGTCCGTTAAATTGAACCGCGGGTGGAAAACAAGTTTTTTGTTAAGCTTAACAAAAAACGCATTTTTACAAGATTTTTGCAAATAAAATTTGCTGATAAGTATTATTTTTTTCTTTGAAGAGTTGGAATAAGTCCGTGAGTCTCCCTCACTCCAAATCATTCTCCATAAAAGGCCAATTGAGATTAAAAAGCTCAAATAGAGACCCATAACGTCCCATAAAACCCAAAACCTAGGTATGAGAATAAATTTATTCTTAGTCCTTTAGGTATATGACTATATGAGCGAATTATTTAATTAAATATAAAGACTTTTTTATTATTTTTAAGAAAAAGTGATTTGTTTTTTTAAAAAATACTTTTATATCTAGATATTAGATATAAGTGTAATTTTAAATTTTATACATTTGAATATAAAAGGTAAGGTAATACTATGTAAATTTGCATTTCTACTTTAGTGGTAGGGATGGTCAAAACCGAGTTTCGGTCCCTTGGTTCTGCTCGAAACCGTCGATTCTGGTTTGGCAAATGGATGACCCTTAATCGGCCCGGCTAACTCATGGTTCCGGTTACTCTGATTCCGGTTTTCTCCCTGGTTTGCTTCGATTCTGGACTTTTCCGATCCGGTTTCGATCAATAATGAATAACGAGCTAAAAATTATTGAAAAACAAAGAATTTTCGTTCGGTTAGGTTTCGGTTCACCATATATGTGAACCTTAATCGGCCCTTATTCAAAACGGTTCTAGTTACCCCTGTTCCGATTTTCGTGACGGTTCACGGTGATTTCGAGTTTTTCGATTTGATTTCAATCCGATTTCGATCTGATTTTTCAATTTCGGTCCGGTTTGGCCGTCCCTAGTCTGGTCGTATGTCACCAGAAGTTCTTAAAGTCTCTGACACTTAAAAGAGATTCATAGAAACAGACGGTGAAAGACATTACACGGAAGTAAAATATCCAAAATTCCAAAAACCTTTCTTTGAGAAAACAAAATCCATATTTGAATCGATTATTCCTTGTCCAGTCTTGTAATCATCTTCCCTAAATCGATCATCTTCACCGCTTGACCTAATAGCAGCTGTTTTGTTGTGTAATCTGAAGAAAGGGGAATGTTCTAGGGTTTTGATTCTTTATTATTTAATTAAATTAAAGGTAATTTAGTTTGGGAAAGGTCGGCCCGGCGATGGATTCTGAAGACGATATGCACGATGCCAACGATGTTGATTCTTTGGATGAAGATTATTACAGCAACATGGATTCCGATAATGACGACGATGATGATGCTGGGTATGAATTTGATAACGATTCTGATGACTCCCTTGACAGCTCCAACCACCATCAGCAGGTAAAAGTTTGGCTTTTGATTATTTTAGTTGTCTAGTTTCTGCTCTTTTATGTGTGCACTGATGGGTATGTTTTTTCCAATGTGTTTTTGAATTATCATATACTGGGTAATTTTGTATGTGGGATTGTTGTAGTTTTGTTGATGAATGTTTGTTTGAAGTGAAATTGGACCAATAGTAATCCGGGAGCTTGAAGGTTGAAGTCTGGTGTGTCTTTTGGGTTGGACCGTTGTAATTGACGATTTGATTGAGACAATGGGCAGTCTTTAGGATGTTATGGAAAGGTTGATCAATATGCATTGATCGTAGCTTTGGTTTTGTCTTAATTTGTTTCCTGATAGCTGATCTGAAACTTCTTTTTGGTCTTTGGTTATCTTTCTTCCAAGCATACCACAGAAGTGGTATTTCTGATTTATTTGGTTTTGGCGGTGTGAGGTTAGATATCTTTTGGATTATTGGATTTTTTTAAGTGGCTATTCAAATAAGTTAACTTTAGATTTTCTAGAGTATCGTTCTAGCTGTACATGGGAATTGGATTCAGAATTCCAGTACAAATGGCGGACTTGCAGCTTGGGGTAGCTATTATTCCAATGACTTTTTGAGTGTAGTTTCAGATTATTGTGAATGGGTTCTTTTATCCAGCATTGTGAGACTAATAGTTGTAACACATAAACCAAGTCGAGCAATAATGCATGATGACCTGCTTTATCCCCCTTCCTATGTCACTATCTTGTCATAGTTTCTTCCATAGTTTTTTCTGGTGATCTGTTTCTTATCATCTTATCTTGGAAGAGAGGAAACTTTGGTCAAATTTGGAAAGCACGGTTTCTTTCTGATGGAGGAGAAATAAGTTCCAGTGTTGCAAAATTGAACATCTATTGGCGATTTTGAACATTCCTGTTGAGGATTCCTTTAATTATAAACCCCCGTTGATTTCAGCTTTTGAACCATAGTTTATACTAAAGACGATAATATGCCTCTGCATCTTCTTCACTTTTGCCAGAGAAAAATATTGGTTTGGTTGAACTCTGAATCAAGAGAGGAGCTCTTGTGATTGTTTTAGAGGTTTGCAGGAAAGATAAGAGATACTGAAATAGTAGTGAAGAAGAAGCTAAGCCATACAAGGACAGCTCTATGTAAGAGTTGTTTATAGGCAGTTGTATGAACTTGTCTTTCAAGATAAGAGTTGTTTGCCCATTATGCCCGTCATCCTGCACAGTTGCCTTCAGCACATAGGGTATATATGCATTCCTTTGAGAAGGCTTCGTTAATTGTCTTCAAGAAGAAAGCCATATTAGTGAAAGCATTAGCTTCTGTTCACTGCAGAATTGTTTGAGCTGCCCGTGGAAAAAGGATGAGTATGAAGTACTACAAACTAGAGGAGGTGAAAGAAGTTAAGCTAGTTAAAATAAAGAGTAGTAGTCTTTTTGCTCTCCAATTCCTGGTCGAACCTCATGATAAGGTGTGAAACCTTAATGGCTTTTCGGACCCAATTCCATCTTGGGAGTGGTTCTAAATTCTGGCACAACTTAATCTCATGTCCATCTTTCGAAGAGGTGAGCATACTTAATTATTAGTTTAATAATCTTATGATCCGACGACCTTTGAAGTGTATCTTGCCTAACTGGTGTGTTAATTGCAAGAGTTCTGATGAATCACATGATCATCCTTTTCCCCATTTTCTGTTGCTTGTTATTTTTGGAAGTGGCTTTTCTAGGTGACAGGGAGAAAATTGGGTGAGCCCTCGATTGTTGACTTCCTTCCTATAGATGCATGACTGTGGTTTTGGGAGAGGAAAGATGCAGTTTAGCTAAGGGAATGTGGGATTTCTGCTATCTTTTGGTGTTTGTGGATGGAGAGGAACAACATGATTTTTTGGAATAAACAGCTTCTGAATCACTGATCATGGGATCGAGTGGTCTCTATAGCTTCTCTTTGGTCGTTGGCTTCGGGGAGTATCCATTTCGGATTTGAAGAGCGACTGGGCTGCTGTAATTGAGTAATTCTTATTTGGTTTTGTTGTTTTGCTCCATTTTTGTTTCTTGACAGACATCTTGTCCGTCTCTTGTAAATTCTTATCTTCATTCTAATATATTTCTTTTCTTATAAAAAAACTTCATTATCAGGTCGACGATAAATCATATGAACAATACTTGAAGGCCGTGGCAAATAACCATCAATGACCAGTCCAATGAAGATTTTTGTATAGTAATGGCTGTATTAGATTATTGCCAGCTACCTTGCCAGCAGCATAGTAGCTGGAGCAAATCTTAGAATTCCAAGTTTAGGTGGAGATCCTTTTTCCAATTCCATCAGAATTGTTTCCTAGCTAATTCCTTTGTCTCTCAAGGAAATGACCATCCGAAGGACACTGCAATTTTGAATACATTTACTCTTTGGCTCGTATTGACTAAAAAGCCAATGTACCTGTATGGTTCTGCCATATACAATACATTCTACCAAACACCATTCACAAGGTGGATACCGAGTCTCTTGAAAGGTATCAAAGTCACTTCCAAAAACGTTCTAGGGATACACTTCATGAATAAGGTGGGATTAGCTGACTTTGAGACAGTTTTAAAAGCTTTAGCTTTTTAGGGGATTGGATCTGAAAACTTTGTAAAAAGATCGCAAGAGGTATTACGATTTATGAACTAGTGATTTGAAAGCGAGTACCTCGCTAATAAGCAGCGCGGGGACAAAATGACAAATATAGAGATTTACTTTTGGGGAAGTATGTGCTTGACTAGATTACCAATCATACACATTACATCACACCCCACGTTATAACAATGCAATGCTCATTAGTCATTTTGGGTTATTAATTGTCCTTCTAAGCATATTGAAAGGCTGTAGGCAATGCAGGAGTTTATGCTACTTTAGTCATTTCCTGTTTGGATATTTGGACTTGAAAAAATAAGGTGTAGTCCATACAAATATTATTTGCCAGTTTTAGCCCAATGGACACCCAGTGCAAATTCTTGCAAGGCAGTGTGGGGTTATTTTGAGAGTATGGATGGCTGGGTGAGTATCTGTAGAACTAGCTTCTCAATATAAAATCTGAGCGATGACAAATACTATGGATGGATGATGTGACTGTATATCATTCTGTGATCTACTTAAAAACTCCGGAAAGCGTATTGGATTAGGTATATATATATATATATATATATAAATATATATATATATATATATATAATATATATATATATATATATATATATATATATATAAATATATATATATAATATATATATATATATATATATATATACACACTTACATCTGCATGAACTGTCACATTCTTTTATACTTGTATTTCCTTATTAATCCTGTTCTTCTACATTCTAGTATATGTGTTCATACAGAACCTCCTGCACTTCCTTTTGAGCTGCTTTTTTCTCTGTTTGTTGCAGAAGAATTATAGCATCTTGAAGGAAGAAGATATACGCCAGCGTCAAGCAGATGGTATTACGAGAATTTCTGCTGTTCTTTCCGTGTCAAGAGATACTGCTTGCATGCTTTTACGCCTCTATAACTGGTTGGTTATTCAAATTTGGTGATTTTGTTTTTATCTTGTGGCTGGTCATCCTTTCCCTCTGATCATAATATGAATTATTATATTATTTCAAGCTTCTTTGTTAATATGAAAATTATCTTACAGGGATATTAATACTGTTCATGAAGAATGGTTTGCTGATGAAGAAAGAGTTCGCAAGGCCGTTGGTTTGTTGGAGAGACCAGTTTTTAAGTCACGCAATGCAAGGGAGGTATGTTTTCAAGAACTAAAACTGGAATTTTAGCTACCTATTTGCTTCTTCTTCAATGCCCTGTTTGCGGCTTTACTGTTTTTTAATCTGTCAATTTCTTTTTGAAGTTGGCTTGTGGGATCTGCTTTGAGTCATATCCTCTTGATAGCATGAAAACTGCTGCTTGCGGCCATCCTTTCTGCTCTACGTGTTGGTCAGGTATTCTATCTTTTTTCTAAATTGGCTGAAATGTTATTCTGGTTCTTAGTTGGATTTCATGTTTGCTTTTAATCAAGCTTGGGTCTAGTTGTTACAACACTTCTATTCTTAATTGTTTATTTCTACATCACTTTATCTTTTGCTGTTTTTGCAATATTGTCATTCTTATATATGGAGAGAATATTGATATATTTGAATCATATAAAAACAAGCATATATTCTAAGTCATCTAGTATTGGCTTTACTATTTTCCCATTGATTTACAAATTGCTTTGCTGCGGCAGATGAAATTTCAGATTATTTAGTATCCCTTATATCATAATAATTCGTTTGGTTGTTCTGAAGGCACATAATAATTGTCTTAAAATCTTTTTTTTTTCTGTTATGATAACTGAACTACACATTTGCATCTGTAAATTTTAGTATGATTTGGTGGTCATTTCCCCCATTGTGCGCAAGGTTTATTGGCTCAACTAAGATCCAGGGTAAATCTGTTGCAGCTCTACTTGCTTTGGCCATAGCAGTATCCTACTTTGATATCTTAACCAACTTTCTTCAACTGTATTTTACTATAAGCAAAAAGAAAAATAAATAAGAAAAAAATGAAGAAAAGAGAAAAATAGAGAACTTTATATTCTGTGCTTATGTTAGATGTAAGCTTATTATAATTATAAGGAAATAATGCCAAAACAGTCACCCTAAGTGTTGCCTACTGGTTTAGAACAAATTTTATCACTGAACTTGTATATATATGTGTGTGTGTGTGTATATGTATATATGTATGTATGCACACACACACATATATAAAAAGGGCAAACCCCGGTGCGCCAAGCGCTCCCCGCCAAGGGGTTGGGAGAGGGAACCATTTGCTAGAGCCTTCCCCTGACAATTGCCAAGAAGCTGTTCGCCATGGTTTGAACCCGTGACCTTATGGTCACCAAAGGAGCAACTTAACCGTTGCGCCAAGGCTCGCCCTCCACACACACACACACACATATAATAAAATTTGTTTCAAAAATTCTCCTTTTGTATTACAGATTAGATCATTGTAGCATTAGCCCTTCACTTTACCTCTGTTAAATTGCCATGTGTGCGGCATGTGATATTGAGACCCTCCAACTTTAAAGTAGGCAATTCCAAACCTAACGTAAGATAATATGAAGGGAGAATTTTGCTGTGATTCAAACTGATTAGGGGTTTATTTAGTCAGACATTTAGAATTGCAGGACCCTTTCACAATGGAGGTGTTGTCGTCAAAGTAAAGTTCCCTGATATTAAAATGATAGACTTCAAATTTGAAGACATATTTTGACAATAATCAGAATCAAGGAACAATCTTTAGATAAATGAATGATAGATCCGTGGAATAAGCTCCTTGTAGTTTTTCAAACTTCCCAAATTACTCCTTCCGTCCCAATCTAAATGTCCAAACTTTCCTTTTTGGGCGTCCCATTGAAAATGTCTCATTTCCAAAAAAGGAAACTTTTTTTCACTATTCCACCCACTCATTCTCTCTCCTACTTTACTTTTACACTCACAACATTCTCTCTCCTAACTATTCCTCCCACTCATTCTCTCTCCTATTTAATTTTTCATACTCACAACATTTAAACTTTTTCTCTTTCCTACCTCACTTTTTCTCTTTCTTACCTCACTTTCCTTAATTCCCGCGCCGGACCCATTTTTGGACATTTAGATTGGGACGGAGGGAGTATTACCTTGCTGCTTCTACCAGTTGATCACTACCTAAAACTTCAAATACATGTGTGGTACTCTATTAATTTTCTTAGTTTTCTCTGTCTACTTCACAATCAATTCCTCTTTTCTTTTAGCGACTCATTTTAATTTCTACACACTTTGAGGTCACCTATTGAATTAATTTCAGTTTGATTGCCGCACTTGGCAACTTACTACCACATTTAATTTGTTAGGGGTTGTTCTAACTTAACCAAAGTCTTGAGTTTGAAGCGATAGGAACACAACTTTTTAAAAACGTGGTAGGGAGAGCTTTACCGGACATGTTATCCTACCTGGATTGAATCCTGATCAGTCGGCAATCAAAAGATTGACCGAAAACGGGATGGTTCAGACCAATATAAATAATTACTAATTTATTTCTCTTAATTCGTAGTATATAGATTGTTTTCTATCCTGGGAATTTCTGTCGTTCACTAGTTCATACTATTTTTATGCATTTCTCATTCTTGATACTTGTCTAATACTCCCTCCATCCCAAAAAGATAGTTCCACTTTTTTAGTGTTTAATTTGATTGAACTTTGACCAATAATGTATTTAATTACCCTAATGGAAGTCTAAAAATTGTTATTGGTAGTATTTTCAATTTATAATTTCATGGGGAGATTATCTTTTTCCTAAATATTTAGTCGAAGTTTAGTCAAATTGACTTTAAAAATGTGGGACTATCATTCCGGGACGGAGAGAGCATTTGCTTTGCATGTCCTGTTTATTTGATGTGGTTCGTACACCTCAGGCGACATATATTAAAGATCTGAATCTATTAAATGGGGTTTCTTCCACCCTTCCTGTTAACCTTTATTTGCCCTCCATTGTTGAGATTCATGAATATCGTCGGTTGAAGAAGATCAATGAGATGGGGGGATTAGGATGCCTACTGAAATGAGTAACTCCACAATTCATAGACTTATGAGTAATTATGAATCACATCCTTCTTTCATTCCTTAGTATGATTTCCCATGATACCTGTATATGTATGCTCACATGGTATCCACATGTTTACTTAATGTATTTAAGTGGATGGCTAATGCTGTGTTGATTTGATTTACAACAAAAACTGTATCACATGGTTCAAAAGAAAAGAAAGAAGAGTTCAGTCTCCAATTTTGTTGAGAAATTTCTTCCCCCTTTCTTTCTTCTCTGTTTTCTTACGAGGATTACAATAAAAAGAAATAGTCCCTCCATCCCTAAATTAATGATCATTTTTTACTTTGAAGGAACATTCTGAAAAAAGTTGTTCTCTTACGGAATTTTAGTATTAAATATGCATTAATACCCTTACTCTCCACCCTATAAACTCTTAGTTTTGCAAGTGTACATTGGAATATGATGTTCTTAAAGGTGAAAATTCACTTAGGATTATATATTTTAAGGAAATGGATATTCATTTAGGGACAAAGGGAGTGATAATATTTGTTGCTGATTGAAATCCTGTTATTATTTTCGGTTTTATTCTTGTTATTTCTCATGTTTGTTGGGAAAATGGTTGAAATTTATAAACATATATGCTACAAGATAGTTCTGTCCTTCTAAGTTTTTTCATTACCAGAAATCGAAGTTCTCATTCTTACTTGTTCCGGTTTCCTGTTGATCCTGGCAGCTTATGTTAGCACATCTATAAATGATGGCCCTGGATGCTTGACATTAAAATGCCCTTCTCCATCTTGTGGCGCTGCTGTTGGTATAGAGATGGTCGATTCATTGTCATCTAACGAAGATAAAGAGAAGTATCACCGTTATCTTCTTAGATCATATGTCGAGGACAGTAAAAAGGTAAGTATAGCAGAAACTTGATGCCTGTTTTTTATGCTTCATCTTAATTTAGAGCTACGCCAGCTAGTTTTTTTTTTTTTTAATCATATAAAGCTAAATGCGTGAGAAAAACTAAATGCCTGAGAATAGGACTCTAGTTGGTAAAAGCTAGTAGCGAGTGGATTAGCACTCAAAGAAACTCGCACAAAAATAGAGATAGGTCAGCATTTTATAGAAACAAAAATCGAAGAAGATTACTTCATAAAGGAATATCTAATACTTGACATGCCCCAAGCGGGTCTTCGTAAACTCAACTCCACTTAACCTTCACCTCAAAAACTGGTGTTGGCTACACGGGTCTTCTTTTACCATTCTCAGTTATCTAAAGTCATTCATCAAACCATGCTGTAATATGCCCTTTGATTAATTCCGGTCGTGTTAGATTTTGTTTTTCTTCTCAGGCTGTGCAGCTGATACTAGTTTAGCAGGTTGTTGTCTATTGATTATATCTGTCATCGCAAGTTTTATCTTCTTCGTGTTGGCCGCCATTTTGGAACTCCAGAAATTTTGTAATAGAAACTGTCATAAATAGTTGTTGAGGACATTATGATTTGCTCATAGGCGTGTAGTGCTTATGAAGTTGTTTCATGTCTCATTCGACGTCTTAATCAAGAATAAAGTGTTCTTTGAGGTTTGTGATATTGTGTTTATCTGATGAATGATGACCAATTAATTGAGGAGCAATGCCAGGGGCACAAAATGCTCACAAAATCTTAGTTGGCAATCATTTATTGGTGTTGAAATCATTCAACACTTGAGCCCACCGTTTAAACATCCAATCATCGATTACCAACTAGGATTTTGTGAGATTTTGTGAACATTTGGTGCCCCTAGTATTACTCATCAATTGAGATGCGTTTCTTCGATTGTGCTGTGTGACCATAGTTCCAGCTCAAAGTCTGAGTGTTATTTTACATGGGTGTTTTTGGTTTTCTTATTTAGTGGGTTCTGTTACTGCTTTTATAGCTCCGCAGCCAAATTAATGACTGTTCTCTTTATGCTTTTAGTTTGACATTTCCCGTCCGTTCTTTTTTATTTATTCATTGATAGACTAAATGGTGTCCTGCCCCGGGCTGTGAGTGTGCTGTTGAATATGATGCTGGAAGTGGGAGCTATGATGTGTCTTGCCTTTGCTCATATAGCTTTTGTTGGAACGTAAGTGGTAGAACTTCCTTTTGGATCTTAAATTATCTATCTTCTTTTCATATATCATTAAGCTTGACCTGTGTCGATTATGCAGTGCACTGAAGAAGCACATCGTCCAGTTGACTGCGATACTGTAGCTAAGTGGATATTGAAGAATAGTGCCGAGTCTGAAAATATGAATTGGTAAACACTATAACATTTTAGTTCTTCCAGTTATGCTCGCGACTCTGTATTCTCTTGGCCATTATATTTGTACTCCTTGTATATGTTCATGGTGCTAAAATCCGTTTATATTAACTCATCATGTGATGCATTTTATAATCTCTTGCTGCTCACCTGTTGTTGATTCGAGATGGGGGGGGGGTGTTGTTACTGTGTGGATAATGCTAATGTCTGTATTTTCATCCTGTTCGTCTATTTATGTCTTCCTCAAGTGATATCAGGAATTCCTGCTTTAGGGCTGTAGTCCACACAATGCCTATGTTCAATAGCGGTAGGTCAAATTAATGCATGAGTAGCAGTTGGGAAAAAGTACTTATGGTCATCGCAGCAAAAAGTTTATCCCAGTAAAATTTTCTCGCTCATTGACGGCCTCTTAGGCTGTTACTCTCATTGAACCCTCATCAATTTCCCTGATATTCCATGGGTTTATATTTTGCAATTTAAAAAAAAAATGGGTTTTGGTGAGCTAGAACAAAGGCATCTCTGTCCGTTTCTACTTGAGTTAGGAAATTCTTCCGGAGGTGCAAAGAATAGTGCGTATAGCATTCTGGTTAATTATATTTCCCTTTTTTAGATTTCGCTGAGAGTTGCAAATAGGATAAATTATGCATCATTTCTTGTGAGATGGGAGTGGAGAGGAGCGGAAAGATCATTTAGTGGCTTGGGAGAGAGTTAGTTGTCGAAAGTAGGAACAGGTTTTTGGAATAAGGAACTTAAGATTAAGAACGTTTACCTTGTGAGCAAGTGGCTTTGGCGCTTCCTTTCGGATCCACATTTTTGGTATCGAGTCATTAGAAGCAAATTTGGAATTCAAGGTAATGGATGCTGGAGTTTGCACTCGTGCCTATATGTATTTCAACCTCATATTCGACTTCCTTTGGGAAATGGTGAGCATGTTCGTTTTTGGGAAGATCTTTTAATTGGCAACAATTTGTTATCGATTCTTTGGCATTTTTTAACTGAGTAGAAAAGAGAAGTATGTTGGATTAAAGGCAAGAATATAAAAATGACGACAAGCTGTCCATCATACACGAAAAGAAAAAAACAACAAAATCAAACTGAACTACACAATCACAACAGCTCAATTCTGAGTCAAATCCGATGTAGATGATCCCCAAAATGCATCATTAGTTAACACCCAAAGAGAAGCCACAGAAACTCCTTGTTCTCAAAGTAGATGTTTGTTTCAAAAAGCCTTGTTGTTCCTTGCTATCCATAGACACCAAAAAACAAACGATGCCCCACAATCCCATAATCGGACTACATCCTTGTCTCTCCCAAAGCCTCGGAACTTAATCTGTAGAAAGGAACTCAATGAGCTAGGTCACACCCATTTTTCCCCGTCACCTTAATTAAATGACTCCAAAGATGACGAGCAACAGTACAATGAAGAAATAAGTGATTATGCAACTCATAAAAAAGCTTGCAGTTCACACACAAATTAGATAAAATACACTTAAGAGGTCGTCGCATTAGCAACTTATCATTGGTGTTAAGCAAAGAAGAACAGGAAATAGAAAATGAAAAAAGAACTCAAAAAATATGATCACAGTTCTTCCAAGATCATGAATATAATGGAACAACCCCTTAACGAATAGATGCCCTCCAGTCTCTTGACATATCTGCTACAGGGACCTCTAAAGGGACTGAACACTGATCTCCACAACGATAGAAGCTGAATTCTTTCCTTTAGCAGGGCATATGACATTGATCTCCCAAGGAAAATTCTGGAGTTTCTCTCCATCCATATGCACCACAAAGTCGAAAAAAAATCCACATCTCCACAACCAGGCAACATCCTTATTTCTACAAAATCCCTCATATTTGGTGCAAAGAAATCCTTCTACCAAAGGACATGCCAAGCTCTCCTCCTGCACATTAAATACTTCACACCAAAGGTGTCAAGCAACTGAACAACGTAAGAAAAGGTGCTAATGAGTTTCTCTTTGGCCACATATCACATATCCGGGGACAAAGCCCTATAAGGTCTTCGTTGTCAAAGGTCATTTGTGTTCAGCAGATTCAGCGCTAAAGACCAAGCGAAGGCTTCAAATATCGAGGGAACTTTTGACTTCCAAATAAAGTTAGCCATAGGAATAGAGGATGGAGTCTATTAACGATTAAGACATAAAAATGATATCATTTGTCCTTGATTCGTTCGGCTCCAATTTTCTTTTACATTTTCTTTTTGTCCTCTTGGGACGACAGCTTGTCCTCTGCTAGCTGTATTTTCTCTTCCTTATAATAAAATTCTTCTTTTATAAAAAGAATAAAAATTGGAAGGAGTCCAGTTAGCATAGGTGTGAGCTCAATAGGAGATGAAAGGAGTGAAGGGTTAGGATGATGCGACACATACAATGTGCACAACTAAGTGCATCCTCAAGTAAGTGTGATAACATTTATTATCAAAAACTAACCAACTTTAGGAAAGACCAAAATTGAAGTGGAGGACAAAAATAAAGAAGGGTAAGAGTGTGATGGCTTTTTTGGTCTTTAATTGGATTGAACAGCTGGCTGGCTTAAGTTATTGGACTATGAGTGAGTTGAGTTGATTTGTCTTGAATGATACTTTTCCCTGAAAACCAAGTTCTGGTAGTTTCATTCCAATTTACCCAATAGCTGCTCAGTGATATCTTCTAGTTAATACTTAAGAAAAAAGTAGCTACTTTCTTGTAGGTTTCGTTGTTTTCATGCCTAAGTAGATATATTGACTTGCTGCTTTTTCAAATACCATATGATTTGGCAAATATGGATTCTAACTTAGTGACTATCAGGATACTTGCTAATTCAAAGCCTTGTCCAAAGTGCAAGCGGCCAATTGAGAAGAACCAAGGTTGTATGCACATGACATGTACTCCACCCTGCAAATTTGAATTTTGCTGGTAAGTTTGGTGCCTATAGTGTGTGTTGACTTCGGCTTTACATTTTCTGTTTCTGGTTACCCTTGGCTCTGTTATTGGAGTAACTTTTTGGGCAGACCATTAAGCTCCATGTTCAGATTGTTGACGTTTATTTTAGTTGCACTCAAGGATAGAGAAGCTAAAAGGAATTTACTTTGCAGGCTATGCTGTGGTGCGTGGTCGGTTCATGGTGAGAGGACTGGTGGCTTTTATGCATGTAATCGTTATGAAGCTGCCAAGCAAGAAGGAGCTGTAATAAAACTATGAACCAATTTTATTTTCTGTTTCTCCCAGAATGTTATGTTGGCAATATTCATGAGTATTTTCCTATTTGCAGTATGATGAAGCTGAACGTCGGAGAGAGATGGCAAAAAATTCGTTAGAGAGATACACTCATTACTATGAACGTTGGGCAACAAACCAATCGGTATGTATAACTTGGCCAATCAGTCTTCATAGTCCTGGGCTATCATGTTCGACTGATTTATATGCTTTCTTGTGCCATATTAGAACTAATTGCCAACCACAGGCTTTGCCAGTATCTTCCTTTTTGTGGCTAAATGCTAGGGGTTATGCGAATGTAAAAAGAGACAGTAAGGTTCTTTGATAAGTACTATAAAAAAATATTGCCTCTTCTCTCTTTTTGTAGAAGTCCAGGTTTGACAGTTGCTTTTATCTTAATTTTAACTTTCAAAGTGTTGCATCTGATTATTATAAACATGTTTCGGTTGCTGCAAGTGTCTCAATGGTAGGCATAAGCTTTTGCAAATTGTTTGTCTGAATGAGTCTGCTCGCCAAATTCATTTTCTAATAAGCATTTAGCTTAACCTATATTCCCTCCGTCCCACTTCACTTGGGAATGATTTCCTTTTTGGTACGTCCCACTTCACTTGGAACTGCCCAAAATGGCAAACTTTTTATACTATTCTCCCACTCATTCTCTCTCCTACTTCATTTTTATACTCACAACACCAATCAACTTACTATTCCTCCCACTCATTCTCTCTTCTACTTTACTTTTCATACTCAGAACACCTCCTCCCACCAACTCTCATATACTTTTCCTTAAATCTTGTGCCCAAAATTTTAGTCCCAAGTGAAGTGGGACGGAGCGAGTATATTTATGTTTGTTGTTCGTGAGTGCACACATGAATTATTTGTTTGTACATCATAAGGTTTGATATCCAACCTTTTGTGTGTTCTTTGATGGCAGTCGAGGCAAAAAGCGCTTGCAGACTTGCATCAAATGCAATCTGTTCATGTAAGTATACTTTTTCGTCCAGTTCCCATTGATCATCTAACAGTTGGATACTTATTTCATGTAATTGTTCTTCTTTAGTTAATTTTCTTGATAAGAACTATCTGGAAGGAGAACAAGTGACTAGCCTGTCAAGTTTTTTCATTTACTGCCTTTTGTTTTGATTTTAGCTTGACGCATCTCCTTAATCGATGTATGTCTTTCCATTTTCCAGCTTGGGAAACTTAGTGAGAAACAGTGCCAACCTGAAACGCAGCTGAAGTTCATTATTGAAGCTTGGCTACAGGTGCATCTATGTTCCTTGTGTATCTGAAGTTCCCTCTGTTCTCATTCATTTTTCATTTTAATGTAGTATTGGGCCATTTATATTCTCCAGTACGATTTATTGTTAATATGAAAAAAATCTCCAGCTTTTTTATCTTTATTATAGTACTCCCTCTGTCCCTAAATGAATGTCGGAAAAAATCTCAAATTTGCTCTTGATCAAGAGCAAATTTGAAACATTTTTCGAAATTCATTTAGGGATGGAGGGAGTACAACTTTTCTTATCAAAGAGTCTGAGCATCCTTGGTTGTAAATATTTGCTGGTTCTTATTCTTAAATATGATGAGTACTTTCAGTTCTCCTTTCGATTTCTGATATACTCACTTAATCAGCAGACCTTTACAGGTACTTGTCAGTTATGAGATTGTTATCTGATAGGATGAGATGAATGTTTGGTTGTCAGATTCCTATACGTTTTATAGGCGTACTTAAATCTTGATTTTTAATTGTCTGCAGATAGTTGAATGCAGGCGTGTGTTAAAATGGACCTACGCATATGGGTACTATCTTCCAGAGCAAGAACAAGGCAAGAGACAGTTCTTCGAGTATCTGCAAGGTATGTTGATGAATTCCAAGCTCTATGATATGTGTTCACCTTTGATAGCTGTATGCTCATTGGTTCCATTCATGCTGCAGGTGAAGCAGAGGCTGGTTTAGAGAGGCTTCATCAATGTGCGGAGAAAGAACTGCAAACCTTTCTGGTTGACAGCGCTCCAGAAGATTTTAATAATTTTCGTACGAAGCTAGCTGGTCTCACTAGGTACTTTCCTCAATTTCTTCCATAGTACTCTCTCTGTCCCAGAATAATTGTCGCACTTTGACTTTTTTGGTCAACTAAGTTGAACTTTTACCAACATTTAGTGATAAAATATTTATCTTAATGAAAATTTAAAAATAGTTATGGATAGTGTTTCTATTCGTGCATCAATAACCATTTTTAGAATAGTATGAAGATGATCATATTTTTTTACAACTTTTTGGTCAAAGTTCAACTTAGTTGACCAATAAGTCAAAGTACAACATTTATTCTTGGACAAAGGGAGTAATGTGTTTGGCAATAGTCTCCCTCTATTATACATCATGGATGACATGCTGTTCTCTTATGTCTGTTAGTAGGGTGGAGGAACTTTCTATTGTCAGCTAGACTTAGCTTCACATTAGTCAAGAATCCCATAGGAAGTTCAATCCTTGTTATAAATTTGTTCTAACGCACAACCTTTTTCTGATATTCATCAATATTGGATCAATTAAAGGCACGTTTAACTCCTGTTCTATTTTTGGAATACGTTGGGTTATTTTATTTATTTGTATAGGATTCTCCAGGATTAGGTTATTTATTTACGGGATTTGTGTTTGGTGGTTTTTTGGGTTGTAGGAAAGCTTCGGTTTAATGACACATCTATTTTTTTGGGTTCTAATCGGAGTTGAAAAGAAAGATATAAAGAAATAGGGAAAAAAAGAAGATGATTGAAACAGATGAAAGCTAACAGATTGTAATGTTGGGTAAAGTGGGTCTTACAATGTATGATGAGACTTCCCTTCATGCAAACTGTTACCCATGGAAGTAAAATGTTGAAATGACTCAACTGGAGATGTAATATTGTTGTAACCTAACACACTAATGTTTAGCAATATTAAAAAAAGAAAAGAAAAGAAATGGAAAGGGGAAGATATTAAATTTCCTAAGAGGTAGCTCTGCTAAGGCTGCTGTATTTCAAAAGTACCTTGGTTTGTTATGCATCATAAGGGGATGTGGATTTCCAAGGGGAAGGGGATGAGGAATTCGAAATTTTCTGGCATGGGAATTGCAGGAACAGTGAGATTCCCATTTATTATTGCACCTATTAAATGGATAGAGCTTCCCCACTCCACCCCACCCCATCCCACCGGACACCAAAGTCTGTGAGCTATATAAAAGGCCGTAATCATTGCCTGTTTGTTTTTTCCATCATTTTTGGGATTATTATTATTATTATTATTATTATTATTATTATTATTATTATTATTATCATTGGGAACTGGTGAGACAGACACTCCTTCATTTTGCCTTCCCTTTACCACCTCTCCATTAAGCACCGAATGCAGCATAAAAGCCCTCATTTGCCCTCATTTACATTTAATCCAGTGATGGCAGCATCAACTCTTCTGAATAAAGATTGACCTATGCTTTGTGAATCTCTGAGCATGGAACACCTGATATAGCTGCTGTGTGACATATACAGTGTCTTATCACATATCGGTGCCTATTTATGGATGTTCATTCATTTCATCATTTTTGAAATAGACATTATAGGGGCAAATCAGGTTGATAAGTGTGAATGGGCTTCAAATGATTTGATTGACATTGACAGCTAGGCATGGGAATTTTTCAATGATTTCTTAACTTCTAGAATTGAGGCACACTTTACCCTCCTTGTTTAGAGTTCACTCTTAGTTGCATTTTTTGTGGTTACCATTTGTTGAGGTATACACTATTAAGAACAAGACACGTTATTGATATTAAATTTTCTATCTTTCCGCTTGTGGGATTAGTCTTTGCTTTGGGTGGGATGTCTGCATTGGCAAAGCCACATTGTGCTCATGGGGGTCATTTGACCCCTTTGATATTGGAGTTGTCTTTTTTTAGCAAAATTACAATTTTACCACTAAAACATTAGACTCCTCCGTCCCAAAATGATTGTCCCATTTTTTTTGCTTTTATTACGAATGAACTTTGAACAATAATTTTAGGTTTATTTAACTATACAAATGAAAATCTAAAACTCATTATTGATACACCATCAATAATACTATTAATTGCAAGTTTTAGATCTTCATTTGTATAATTAAATCAACCTAAAATTATTGTTCAAAGCTTCTTCGTAATAAATGCAAAAAAAGTGGGACAATCATTTTGGGACGAAGGGAGTATATTGTAATTTTGACCTTCTTTGATTTAGAAAAAAAAATAAAATACCATTATATTATGATTTTGACCCCTTCCATTGAAATCCTGGCTTCACACCACTGGCCGGTTGATAGATACAGTAAAACCTGCATTCAGGATTTTGATTGAAGAATGAGGTGATTAGGAGAATGTAGGAGTTGCACCCATTGAAGATAGGGTGAGGGAGGATTGTCTTGAGTGGTTTGATCATGTGAGATGGAAACAAAGTGAGCATCGATTAGGTGGCCTCTAAAGAGTGGAGAAGTTATAAGATGGTGAGGGGTATGGGAAGGCCTAGGAAAACATGGATAAGGGTGATTGAAAGTCTACTTGAAATCGAAGAAAGAAAGAGGTGTTGAAAAGTAACCGAGTGGAGGGCAAAACTTCATGTGGATGATAGAGTTTGATTTAGTTTTCTTCAATTTTTCTTCCCACTTATTTCCTCTTTTAGATTTCTTCTTAGCTTTCTCATTTTTATTATTATATTGTAACTTCTTTTTAACTCCGTTATTTTACTATCTCCCATTTTTTCCTCACATCTTTCATTGACGAGTCCAATATGAAGATTGAAGATTCATGTTGACGGACCCAAATCATTTAGAGACTTTTTGTTGTTGTAATTGGTCTCCCATGTTAATTGTCAAATGTAACAAGGGGTGTGGTGGCCCGAAATTGATTTGCCTTTTCGGTTACCTTTAGTTGCTTGGAATGACAGATATCTGAGCTTATACGAGAGAATCGAGAGACTCCCCTGTAGTAATAGTAGAGAGGGAAAGATATAATTAGAAACTTGTTTTAACTTTTCAAAATGTTTTTTTTTTTTCTAATTATTTCCCCTCTCTACTGCACCATATTACTGCACTCTTTCACAGCATATGGTTAATTATCTAGAGAGGTTCTTAGTGGTGTCTGTCCTTGTTTGCCATGGATGATTGTTGTATCATATTTATTCTAAATTTGTGATTTTAAATTAAACTAAGATCCTTGATATTTCCTGAAATATGATATTAACAATAAAAATGCAACAGTGTCACTCGGAACTACTTTGAGAACTTGGTGAGAGCATTAGAGAATGGTCTATCTGACGTGGACTCACAAGTAGAGTCGAGCAATACCAGCTCAAAAAACGCAGCAGGGACCAGCAAGGGTAAAAATGGAAAGGGAAAAGGGTCTGCTAGGCCTGGAGGGTCAAACAAGAACTCAGACGATTCAAGCCATTGGATGTGTGATCAGTGCACTTATTTAAATACCAACTCTGCCACCTCATGCCAGATGTGCACCACCCGCAGATGATATGCTTGGGGACGGACTATAAGGGTATTTTGGTCTCAACAAGATTTATAGAGTGTGTGTGAGCTAAGGTGTAAATTAACAATGAAGGAAGAAAAAGTCAGGAGCCAGATTTGCTGCTTGTTAGTCATGTGTTTGTTTACGGGCTCTTTTGTATATAGCTTGTCTACCTTGCCTTTAGTCAACATAAGTACGTAGGTTATGGGCGGGTACTTACGTCTCTCTCTCTCGGCCTGGTTTTTATGTTTGATTTCTTTTGCAATAGAATTCCGGGCAGAAATGGATAAAGTTTATTTGGATATGTTGTATTGACGTGTGATGGATATGGGAATCATAAGTTATAAACATTTGGTTCACAAGTTTTCGTGTTTTAACTCTTGAAGACGATACAAAAATTGGTACATGAATTCTGTCTATTACTATTATTTTCTTGACGAGATTTACAAGTTTTGGGCACTAAGGCATGTTATGTTATAATGTACTACAAAAAATATATAAAAAAAACTTGTTACCAAACAAGGCCTTACATGGATTTGTTATTTGCAAAAAAGTAAAATAAAATAAATATTGGAGTAAAAGTTGCACATTCCAATAACAATGGAGTAAGGAAATCAAAGCTGGATTAATGACCAGACCAGGTTATGGTTAGGGTTAGGGTTCATCAAATTTTGAGCTGC
This sequence comes from Adenophora triphylla var. japonica, assembly GCA_022495995.1. Classification (NCBI taxonomy): domain Eukaryota; kingdom Viridiplantae; phylum Streptophyta; class Magnoliopsida; order Asterales; family Campanulaceae; genus Adenophora; species Adenophora triphylla. The sequence goes on along the minus strand of JAFEMH010006251.1, from coordinate 101,501 downwards.
CCAGATTTATTATTGAACAATCTCAAGCTAAGTGCATTCATCATTACTCTCGAGTACTGTCGAGACGCCAATTTCCAATCCGTGCCCGTTTTCATCATCGCCTGGAATTCTGGGTAACTAATCCTTCCGTCCTTATCCAAGTCAGCATCAAAGATGACATCATGAACAACCTGCTCGTTGTTTGGTCCAAGGTGATCGCCAAACAATGATTCCCTCAGCTCTTCAAACTCAATGTACCCTGTTTGGTTCTTGTCGAAATAGCGGAAAGCCTGCCGGAGTTGCTCATCGTTGCTGATCTTCTTCAAATGCACCGCTATTGTCAAAAACTCCTCACAGTTTAGCATCCCATTTCCGTCAATATCAGCCTGTCAGTTGAACAAAAATACACACACACACATTCATTTAGAAGACTTCATAGGAGCAAGAAAAGCTCAATTCGCTCACTGTACGGTTAAAGTTGTAGATCCAAGAACTGTGAAGTCCTGTAGAGCCCAGGCCTCACTGGGTCCTTTAGATCTACAGCTTGATGCATGAACGGTGCATGGCATACTTACAGCGTCCATTAGCATTTGGACATCCGGGTCAGCGACGGGCTGGCCAATTGTATTTAAACCATCTTTGAGCTCTTGGAACGTTAAATTTCCATTTTTGTCCTTGTCCATTTCATAGAACATCTTTTTTATCCCATTTATTTGCTCATCTGGCAAGCTTTCTGCTACCAACTGCAGCAGAGACAAATGAGATCAAATCATAAAACACATACGCTCAAGATCCATGAATGCATTGAATCAAGAAAAACTTACTCTGATAACTTTTTTCTTGAACTTGTTCATCAGGGAGAACTGCTTTATTCGCGTACGGACATGTTCCCCTAGTGGAATGTTAGGTACTGTATGGGCATTTTGAAGCCAACCATTTTCTTCAAATATCATATATATGCAAGAATTTGGTCAGAACCTATGTTTATAAATCCACAAAGACACACACACACACACACACACACACATATATATATATATATATATATAGAGAGAGAGAGAGAGAGAGAGAGAGAATATGCATACCAAGAACTTCTTCAACAGTAAGGCGATTATAAGGATTGGGATCAAGCATGCCCTTGACAAGATTCTTTGCATCATCAGAAACCTTTGGCCATGGGTCTCTTTTAAAATCTATCTCACCCTTAATAATTGCCTGTGCAATGCCTTCTTCAGTCTCTGTGCTAGTAAGTAATTACATCAAGTATTAATTTTCAAACCGAATTCTTAGTTTGTTAAGTCAAATGTTACTCGATTGATATTCTACTGGGATGAAGGGAATACGTAGAAGAATACGTATCGTTTTTGTACCTGCCCAAAAAGGAGGAACTCCACAGAGAAGGATGTAAAGAATAACACCAGCACTCCAAACATCTACTTCTGGTCCGTAATTACGTCTAAGCACTTCAGGAGCCATGTAATATGGGCTTCCAACTATCTCTCGGAAACGCTGGCCTATGTACACATTTACATGTTTTTCTTGTCAAAAATCACAATAAATTAAAATGCAACAGGTCAATCAATACATGCATACATACATACATACCTGGCTTGAAGAATATGGAGAGCCCAAAATCTATTGCTTTCAGTGAAGCATTCTCATTCTCATTTGCGTACAAGAAATTTTCGGGTTTCAAGTCCCTATGTATTACCCCATGCTCATGACAAACCTACATATATAGACACCATGCACTAATAATACATTATTTCCAAGTATAAATTTTCTGATAGATCTCTGGAAAGCCTTGAAAAATCGATATATATATATATATATATATATATATACTAGTACATGCCCGTGTCCAAGGCCACGTTTTTTTTTTAAAAAAAAATTTTTTAAATTTTTTTTCATGTCCGTGTCCAAGGCCACGTTTTTTTAAAATTTTTTTTCATGCCCATGTCCAAGGCCACGTTTTTTTTAATATTTTTTTTTTTTTTTAGATTTTTTTTTAATTTAATTTTTTTTTTTTAAGGGCAAAATGGGAAAGGGACAAAATAGTGAGGACAAAATGGTAAAACACCCACTTGGATATGTAGAGAGGACTTTTCAAAAGGCCGTTCCCATGTATAATATATATATATATATATATATATATATATATATATATATAGAGAGAGAGAGAGAGAGAGAGAGAGAGAGAGAGAACCTTGACAACTTCAACAATGGTTTTAGTGACAAGAGCTGCAGCCCTTTCTGTATAATGACCTCTCTTAACAATCCTATCAAAAAGTTCACCACCCTCACAAAGCTCCATCACAAGATAAATAGCCTCTTTATCCTCATAAACATCTTTATACTTAACAATATTAGGATGATTCGGCAAATGTCTCATGATCTCAACCTCCCTTCTCACATCCTCGATATCGATCTCCGTCCTCAACTTGCTCTTCGATATCGTCTTGCATGCAAACGCCTCTCCATTGTTAATATCAAAGCATTGGTAGGTTACACCAAACTCTCCTCTCCCAAGCTCTTTCCCGAAGCGATAGAGCTTATGAATGTTGTTGCCGGAGGGGTCATTTAGGACGTTGATGGGACGGGAGAATGCTTTTGGGGTGGCGGGGGTGGAAGTGGGACGGCTTTCAGGTTTGACATGGCGGGTTTTCTTGTATTTTTTTCCGGGCACGGAAATGCAGCTCCCCATGATTGATCTTGGCCTTTATTATGGCTTGCTTTCAGGGTTTCTTTGATTTAGATGAAAGAAAGTTCAAGCCCCCAGGGTTTGCATGAGGACTATAGAAACCCTAATGGAAATTTCTTCTATTGTTCTTACGTACACCAAAAGCAAATACACACAAAGAGAGAGAGAGAGAGAGAGAGAGAGAGAGAGAGAGAGAGAGAGGGAGAGAGAGAAGACTGATTTTGTGGGTAAGCGTTTGTTTTGGTAAAGGGTAATATTATTGGAAATTTCTTATTGGTTATGTGGTTTGTGTTAATGTTCTCCCGCCTTTTTCTCGATGATGAATGACTCCAATTTATGTACACAATTATTTATAGTTAGGCATAATTTACAACATACTCCCTCCGTCCCCAACCTAACTAAGTGCACACTTTTTATTTTGGGCGTCTCAAACCTACGTGCACATTTCCTAAAATGGAAAAGAATTTTTACTATTCCCTCCACTTATTCTCTCTCCTACATTATTTTAATACTCACAACACCATTATAATTTACTATTCCCTCCACTCATTCTCTCTCCTATTTTATTTTCACACTCACAACACTTTCAATATAATATTCCCTCCTTAATTTACGTGAAAAGTCAAAGTGTGCATTTAGGTTGGGGACGGAGGGAGTAATATTAACAAAATTGTACCCTTTTTAAGGACAATCCCATTTTAGACTCTATGGGCAATATTTGAAGTATCTTTGTATCATTTGTATATATTAGTATTTTCATAGTAGCATAGTTTGATCTTTTGGCTTAGTTTCCATTTCCATAGTGGCTTAGTTTCCATAGTAGAATATGGTTCGTACATATCTCTCCATTTAATAAGGGATCCACACTTTATAAAAGCTTACGATCATAAATTCAATAATGTTTTCATATGACATTAGAGAAATCCTAAACACGTTTTCGCTAGTCAGTAGTCTCATTTTTTTTCTTGTTCGCCGAAGAAGCCTTTAGTCCAGTTCGTGGTCTCTCTTTGATTCAGTGTCGAGCAGGAGCGTCAATCAGAGGTTGGACAGTCAGTGCGCAGTTCGTCTTCCTACAGTCAGTTTGCTGTCAAATTCATTCAATAACAATCATGTCCGACAGAAAGAAGGTTCCATTGATCAACAATCCATCATCGATTTATTATATTCACCCTTCGAACAACCAAGTGTGAAAATTACTACTTATCTTTTGAATGGTGATAATTATGATATTTGGTCTAATGCTGTGAAAGATGGTCTTCAAGCCAAAAGCAAAATTGGGTTTATTGATGGTACTCACTCTAAACCGGATTCAACTAAACTTGATGAATAATTGCTTGGCTAACGTGTACTTCATTGGTTAAATCTCGAATTTTAATAATTTAGACAATTTTATTCAGGCTAGTGTATCTTATTGTGAGTCTGTCAAAGAAACGTGGGATGATTTATTTGAACCTTTTTCATTGATAATGCCTTTCGTATTCATCAAAAATACACTGAACTTGCATCTACTAAGCAACAAGGTATGTCTATTGTTGCTTATTATACAAAATTGAAGGGTCTGTGGGACAAACTCAATATTTTGGTGTCAATTCCCCATCGTAAATGTGCATGCACGTGTGGATCTTCTAAGAAGTTAACCGTAACGATTCCGAATTTTCACAACAATAATAGTACTTAATTGATAATAAAATAACCTCCAACGGCTACTAAAACCATAATTCAAACACTAACCACCATTTGAATATAACTTAAATGCAGATAACGGTAACAATTTCAACGGCTAGTACAATTCAATAGCTCAACAAAATCCTTAAAGTCTTACAAACTCTCAAATAACTGCAATAACTACTAAAGAGTCTAAAATGAAAGAAACTAAAACGATCCTTGAACTCCTTATGAAGTGCTCCCGAACCGTTTCACATTCTTCCTATATGAAATCTGGAAGAAAAGAAGATGAAAGGGTGAGCGAACAATGCCCAGTAAGTTCATATACAACCCCTCCGATTACTAAGGAGGAGTTGACCTGAAGGAATATCAAACGATACAAATTCCAAATAACAATCGAAGACATAACAGAACACAAATTCGAAATAGTTATTTACCAAATTCTCAAACCAAATGTCTTTCAAAATCTCAACGATTTCACAAACTGAGTTGACAATTATTTTGGAGTTTCAAATGATGACAAAATCGAATCAAACTGACCCGAATGGTTTACTTATTTAAAACTGTCCCATACCAGCTTTAACTAACTAAACCACTCACAGATTATAAGGAAATTCAAAGGACTGATAAGCTGAACAAAACTAACTCGAGTAATCTAATTATCTACAACTGTCCCATACCAGCCGTAGATAATCAAATCACTCATAGACATCATGATCACATAAGTGGTCCACTGACCTTATCAAACCAAAATCCCATAAAGGGAACAAAATGACTCCGCAGAGTCCTAAACAGTGTATCCGGAACACCCCACCACTAATTTAAAGCGGTGTACTAAGTTTGCCCGAAGGCCAAATATCAAATATACCCCTCGAAACAGGTTGTCTAACGATCATTGATGGAACAAAAATCATATCATATCAAAACTCATTTTTTTATACAGAATACGAACTTTCACAATAACAATAAAATTCTGTATTTACGAAACCAAAAAAACGATTTAGCAAACGAATGACAAAAGATTAGCAAATAACGGTAAATGAGGGAGTCAAAACAAATACTGACGCAAGGTCAGCTTTTACGTATCAAAGGAACGTACATCGCCAAGAAATATGCGGAAACCTAAACAATGAAACGGAGCAGAAATCAATAAACTTAAAGATGTATAATCCCTTACCTCGTTTGTTTGTACTCGAACAATTGCTAACTCTGATCGGATCTACACAAATAAATAATATCCGTTAAGTACGGATTAACTACTTAATACTCCGTCCCAACTTAACTTTATTTTACTTCACTAACTTATGAGTTAATTCTATTTAACTCCGTCTCAAGTTGCTTTCCACTTCTAGAGTTTCCCAAAATACTTTTCCCATAAATACCAAAACACTCCTAGGGTTTACCCAAACTACCCTTAGATTTCTAACATTTTTATTCCCTTTCCTTTAATCAAAAACATTTACACACACTAATTACACCTTTTACAGTACACACACAAAACCCTAATATTACACACTCACACGGTAAACAATACACACACACGCACACACACATATTACACACACACACTGTTTCACACACACACACACATACCACTATTTTTAATAAATACTTTAGATACTCCGTTCCAACATAATACTTTAGATCCAATCCAAATAAATCAATTCTATTATGGTACGAACCCTAATTTCTCACTCTCACAAACTGTTAAATTTCATCTACTTTTATTTCTTCTATTTTCTTTCTGATAATTCATCTTCATCCTAAATAATCCAAGCCTATAATATTTATTTCCCTATATCAAACAACGTAGATCAAATACAAAATAATATAAAAATAAGTTTGTTACCTTAGCCGGAATTCCCTGCCGCCGACTTCTCTCTCTCTCACGGCTCTCTCTCTCTCTCTCTCTTTTCTCTTTGCCGTCAAACAGTTTTTCTTTGTTTCTTAATGACAACTAGGGTTAGGGTATTAATATTTATACTCTAATTTATGTTTTGTAACTCTAAGTTTACTGATGACATGGGCCAAGTTAATAATTTAACCTCAAAAAAATGGGCCAAGCCTTTATTTAGATCCTCAGTCTCCTTGCTTTAAAATGCTCCACTTATTAATATAAAAACCCAATCCAAATTACTTATTTCATATCAGGCCCAACAATTATTTAATAATTAAAGTATTTACTAAAAACGTATAATTAAATTAATAAATTATTTTTATGGATATTACATTCTTACCCCCTTAAAAGAAGTTTAGTCCTCTAAACTTTAACGTACCTGCCACTGTCCACTTTGCATCCTTATCATCTCTAGCTTTCATAGTATAGACTCTTTCTGTACGCTTTGAATTTGAGTCGCCCTTGTTGTCCTTACCTTTGTCGTTGTTCACACGATCCTTTGTGAACCTCTCTTTAAGTGGTTCAAGGCAATCCTTAATCATGTGCCCGGTCTTTTCACAGTTGAAACACGCCTTTAAGATTCTATAACAACGTTGGGTGTCATGATTACCCCCACACTCACGACAATTGGCACCATCAGCACGTTGTGTCACCTGTTTCTTTGCCTGACTTCCTGAATCCTTATTATCCTGAAAAACTAGTTTGTCTGTCTCTCTTTTTATGCTTGTCATCCCAATCTGCCTGCACTTCGATAAGACCTCTTTCAACTAGCAACGCCTTGTTTATCACGTCCTTATATGTCTTAAGATCAAATGGTACCACACCCCTCTTGATCGCAGGCTTTAACCCTTCTCCAAACCTACGCACACGATTTTCTTCAGTTGACACGTAAGTAGGGGCAAACTTGGCAAGACGTGCAAACTCAGCCTCATACTCAGACACCGTCTTGTCCTTCTGAACTAGCTTAATAAATTCATTCTCTCTCTGAATTTGCTCACTCCTAGGGAAATACTTCTCATAAAAGGCCACCTTGAAATCTTCCCAAGTAAACAAAAACTCGTCATTCTGATGTTTGCGCTTCTCCATAAGCAACCAATCATAGGCCCCCTCCTTCAACATGAAGGTGGCACACGACACTTTGATACTCTCACGATAGCACATCCCCTCAAATGTATTTTCCATTTCTTGCACCCAATCCTCTGCTGCTATAGGTCCCCCAATACCACTAAAGGTTGCGCTAGTATGCTTTTTAAATTCTGCTAAATCACTACTCTGCCTAGGTGGGACACCACCAAACTGTTGCTGTTGCTGAACTTGCTGTTGCTGGATTAATCATGTAAGTGCTTGCAACAAGGGAACTAATTCTGCCACCGGTGCTACCTGTTGCTGCACCCCCTGACCATTGGTCCCTATTAGCTTGATTACCATCCTGAGCATATTGGGCATTCCTAACCCTAGAACTATTCTCAGCTGAACCCTCATGGTTATAATTCTCAACATGATCCTCTTCCCTCACATCATTAGTCTGATTCTGTTGTCGACCTCTCCGGTTTTGGATCCTTGCACTCACTCTTCTTTTCTCCATGAACCTAAAATGGCAGAGGGGGAAAATAGTCATAAATCCAAATAGATAAGCTTTTGACATGCTAGAAAATAAAACACTATCAACTTTCATAATTCAATAAAGCAACTAATCTTATCATATCAATCTACACTAAACACTCCAAGAATGACACTGAGGTCAAACCTAAGGCTCAAATCAAAATTATCCTCACACATCCTAAACTCCCTATGATCTAAAGCAAAAGCTTTGATACCAACTGTAACGACCCCGAATTTGCACAACAATAATAGTACTTAATTGATAATAAAATAACCTCCAACGGCTACTAAAACCATAATTCAAACACTAACCACCATTTGAATATAACTTAAATGCGGATAACGGTAACAATTTCAACGGCTAGTACAATCCACTAGCTCAACAAAATCCTTAAAGTCTTACAAACTCTCAAATAACTGCAATAACTACTAAAGAGTCTAAAATGAAATAAACTAAAACGATCCTTGAACTCCTTATGAAGTGCTCCCGAACCGTTTCACATTCTTCCTATATCAAATCTGAAAGAAAAGAAGATGAAAGGGTGAGCGAACAATGCCCAGTAAGTTCATATACAACCCCTCCGGTTACTAAGGAGGAGTTGACCTAAAGGAATATCAAACGATACAAATTCCAAATAACAATCGAAGACATAACATAACACAAATTCGAAATAGTTATTTACCAAATTCTCAAACCAAATGTCTTTCAAAATCTCAACGATTTCACAAACTTAGTTGACAATTATTTTGGAGTTTCAAATGATAACAAAATCGAATCAAACTGACCCGAATGGTTTACTTATTTAAAACTGTCCCATACCAGCTTTAACTAACTAAACCACTCACAGATTATAAGGAAATTTAAAGGACTGATAAGCTGAACAAAACTAACTCGAGTAATCTAATTATCTACAACTGTCCCATACCAGCCGTAGGTAATGAAATCACTCACAGACATCATGATCACATAAGTGGTCCACTGACCTTATCAAACCAAAATCACATAAAGGGAACAAAATGACTCCGCAGAGTCCTAAACAGTGTATCCGGAACACCCCACCACTAATTTAAAGCGGTGTACTAAGTTTGCCCGAAGGCCAAATATCAAATATACCCCGCCGAAGCAGGTTGTCTAACTTAGCGATCATTGATGAAACAAAAATCATATCATATCAAAACTCATTTTTTTATACAGAATACGAACTTTCACAATAACAATAAAATTCTGTATTTACGAAACCAAAAGAACGATTTAGCAAACGAATAACAAAAGATTAGCAAATAACGGTAAACGAGGGAGTCAAAACAAATACTGACGCAAGATCAGCTTTTACGTATCAAAGAAACGTACATCGCCAAGAAATATGCGGAAACCTAAACAATGAAATGGAGCGGAAATCAATTAACTTAAAGATGTATAATCCCTTACCTCGATTGTTTGTATTGGAACAATTGCTAACTCCGATCGGATCTACACAAATAAATAATATCCGTTAAGTACGGATTAACTACTTAATACTCCATCCCAACTTAACTTTATTTTACTTCACTAACTTATGAGTTAATTCTATTTAACTTCGTCTCAAGTTGCTATTCAATTCTAGAGTTTCCCAAAATACGTTTTCCATAAATACCAAAACACTCCTAGGGTTTACCCAAACTACCCTTAGGTTTCTAATATTTTTATTCCCTTTACTTTAATCAAAAACACATTTACACACACTAATTACACCTTTTACAGCACACACACAAAACCCTAATATTACACACACTCACACGGTACACAATACACACATACGCACGCACACAGATTACACATACACACTGTTTCACACACAAACACACACACACACACTGTTTCACACACACACACACACACACATAACACTATTTTTAATAAATACTTTAGATACTCCGTTCCAACATAATACTTTAGATCCAACCCAAATAAATCAATTCTATTATGGTACGAACCCTAATTTCTCACTCTCACAATCTGTTAAATTCCATCTACATTTATTTCTTCTATTTTCTTTCTGATAATTCATCTTCATCCTAAATAATCCAAGCCTATAATATTTATTTCCCTATATCAAACAACGCAGATCAAATACAAAATAATATAAAAATAAGTTTGTTACCTTAGCCGGAATTCCCTGCCGTCGACTTCTCTCTCTCTCTCATGGCTCTCTCTCTCTCTCTTTTTTTTCTCTTTGCCGTCAAACAGTTTTTTTTTTGTTTCTTAATGACAACTAGGGTTAGGGTATTAATATTTATACTCTAATTTATGTTTTGTAACTCTAAACTTACTGATGACATGGGCCAAGTTAATAATTTAACCTCAAAAAAATGGGCCAAGCCTTTATTTAGATCCTCCGTCTCCTTGCTTTAAAAAGCTCCACTTATTACTATAAAAACCCTATCCAAATTACTTATTTCATATCAGGCCCAACAATTATTTAATAATTAAAGTATTTACTAAAAACGTAAAATTAAATTAATAATTTTTTTTTTTTGGGATATTACATTCTTACCCCCTTAAAAGAAGTTTAGTCCTCTAAACTTTAACGTACCTGCCACTGTCCACTTTGCATCCTCATCATCTCTAGCTTTCATAGTATAGACTCTTTTTGTACGCTTCGAATTTGAGTCGGCCTTGTTGTCCTTACCCTTGTCCTTGTTCTCACGATCCTTTGTGAACCTCTCTTTAAGTAGTTCAGGGCAATCCTTAATCATGTGTCCGGTCTTCCCACAGTTGAAACACGCCTTTAAGATTCTATAACAACGTTGGGTTTCATGATTACCCCCGCACTCACGACACTTGGAACCATCAGCACGTTGTGTCACCTGTTTCTTTGCCTGACTTCCTGAATCCTTATTATCCTGAAAACTGGTTTATCTGTCTCTCTTTTTATGCTTGTCATCCCAATTTGCCTGCACTTCGATAAGACCTCTTTCCACTAGCAACGCCTTGTTTACCACGTCCTTATATGTCTTAAGCTCAAATGGTACCACACCCCTCTGGATCGCAGGCTTTAACCCCTCTTCTAACCTACGCACGCGATTTTCTTCAGTTGACACGTAAGTAGGGGCAAACTTGGCAAGACGTGCAAACTCAGCCTCATACTGAAACACCGTCTTGTCCTTCTGAACTAGCTTAATAAATTCATTCTCTCTCTGAATTTTCTCACTCCTAGGGAAATACTTCTCATAAAAGTCCACCTTGAAATCTTCCCAAGTAAACAAAAACTCGTCATTCTGATGTTTGCGCTTCTCCATAAGCCACCAATCATAGGCCCCCTCCTTCAACATGAAGGTGGCACACGCCACTTTGATACTCTCACGACAGCACATCTCCTCAAATGTATTTTCCATTTCTTGCACCCAATCCTCTGCTGCTATAGGTCCCCCAATACCACTAAAGGTTGCGCTAGTATGCTTTTTCAATTATGCTAAATCACTACTCTGCCTAGGTGGGACACCACCAACCTGTTGCTGTTGCTGAACCTGCTGTTGTTGGATTAATCCTGTAAGTGCTTGCAACAAGGGAACTAATTCTGCCACCGGTGCTACCTGTTGCTGCACCCCCTGACCATTGGTCCCTATTAGCTTGATTACCATCCTGAGCATATTGGGCATTCCTAACCCTAGAACTATTCTCAGCTGAACCCTCATGGTTATAATTCTTAACATGATCCTCTTCCCACACATCATTAGTCTGATTCTGTTGTCGACCTCTCCGATTTTGGATCCTTGAACTCACTCTTCTTTTTGCCATGAACCTAAAATGGCAAAAGGGGAAAATAGTCATAAATCCAAATAGATAAGCTTTTGACATGCTAGAAAATAAAACATTATCAACTTTCATAATTCAATAAAGCAACTAATCTTATCATATCAATCTACACTAAACACTCCAAGAATGACACTGAGGTCAAACCTAAGGCTCAAATCAAAATTATCCTCACACATCCTAAAATCCCAAAGATCTAAAGCCAAAGCTTTGATACCAAGTGTAACGACCCCGAATTTGCACAACGATAATAGTACTTAATTGATAATAAAATAACCTCCAACGGCTACTAAAACCATAATTCAAACACTAACCACCATTTGAATATAACTTAAATGCGGATAACGGTAACAATTTCAACGGCTAGTACAATCTACTAGCTCAACAAAATCCTTAAAATCTTACAAACTCTCAAATAACTGCAATAACTACTAAAGAGTCTAAAATGAAATAAACTAAAACGATCCTTGAACTCCTTATGAAGTGCTCCCGAACCGTTTCACATTCTTCCTATATGAAATCTGGAAGAAAAGAAGATGAAAGGGTGAGCGAACAATGCCCAGTAAGTTCATATACAACCCCTCCGGTTACTAAGGAGGAGTTGGCCTGAAGGAATATCAAACGATAGAAATTCCAAATAACAATCGAAGACATAACAGAACACAAATTCAAAATAGTTATTTACCAAATTCTCAAACCAAATGTCTTTCAAAATCTCAACAATTTCACAAACTGAGTTGACAATTATTTTGGAGTTTCAAATGATGACAAAATCGAATCAAACTGACCCGAATGGTTTACTTATTTAAAATTGTCCCATACCAGCTTTAACTAACTAAACCACTCACAGATTATAAGGAAATTCAAAGGACTGATAAGCTGAACAAAACTAACTCGAGTAATCTAATTATCTACAACTGTCCCATACCAGCCGTAGGTAATCAAATCACTCACAGACATCATGATCACATAAGTGGTCCACTGACCTTATCAAACTAAAATCCCATAAAGGGAACAAAATGACTCCGCAGAGTCCTAAACAGTGTATTCGAAACACCCGACCACTAATTTAAAGCGGTGTACTAAGTTTGCCCGAAGGCCAAATATCAAATATACCCCGCCGAAGCAGGTTGTCTAACTTAGCGATCATTGATGGAACAAAAATCATATCATATCAAAACTCATTTTTTTATACAGAATACGAACTTTCACAATAACAATAAAATTCTGTATTTACGAAACCAAAAGAAGGATTTAGCAAACGAATAACAAAAGATTAGCAAATAACGATAAACAAGGGAGTCAAAACAAATACTGACGCAAGGTCAGCTTTTACGTATCAAAGGAACGTACATCGCCAAGAAATATGCGGAAACCTAAACAATGAAATGGAGCGAAAATCAATTAACTTAAAGATGTATAATCCCTTACCTCGATTGTTTGTACTCGAACAATTGCTAACTTCGATCGGATCTACAAAAAAAAAAAATTTATCCGTTAAGTACGGATTAACTAATTAATACTCCGTCCCAACTTAATTTTATTTTACTTCACTAACTTATGAGTTAATTCTATTTAACTCTGTCTCAAGTTGCTTTCCACTTCTAGAGTTTCCCAAAATACCTTTTCCATAAATACCAAAACACTCCTACGGTTTACCCAAACTATCCTTAGGTTTCTAACATTTTTATTCCCTTTACTTTAATCAAAAAAACATTTACACACACTAATTACACCTTTTACAGCACACACACAAAACCCTAATATTACACACACTCACACGGTACACAATACACACACACACACACACATATTACACACACACACTGTTTCACACACAAACACACACACTGTTTCACACACACACACATAACACTATTTTTAATAAATACTTTAGATACTCCGTTCCAACATAATACTTTTGATCCATCCCAAATAAATCAATTCTATTATGGTACGAACCCTAATTTCTCACTCTCACAATCTGTTAAATTCCATCTACTTTTATTTCTTCTATTTTCTTTCTGATAATTCAACTTCATCCTAAATATTCAAAACCTATAATATTTATTTCCCTATATCAAACAACGCAGATCAAATACAAAATAATATAAAAATAAGTTTGTTACCTTAGCCGGAATTCCCTGCCGCCGACTTCTCTCTCTCATGGCTCTCTCTCTCTCTTTTCTCTTTGCCGTCAAACTGTTTTGTTTTTATTTATTTTTGTTTCTTAATGACAACTAGGGTTAGGGTATTAATATTTATACTCTAATTTATATTTTGCAAAACTAAACTTACTGATGACATGGGCCAAGTTAATAATTTAACCTCAAAAAAATGGGCCAAGCCTTTATTTAGATCCTCCGTCTCCTTGCTTTAAAATGCTCCACTTACTACTATAAAAACCCAATACAAATTACTTATTTCATATCAGGCCCAACAATTATTTAATAATTAAAGTATATACTAAAAACGTAAAATTAAATTAATAATTTTTTTTTGGGATATTACATTCTTACCCCCTTAGAAGAAGTTTAGTCCTCTAAACTTTAACATACCTGCCACTGTCCACTTTGCATCCTCATCATCTCTAGCTTTCATAGTATAGACTCTTCCTGTACGCTTCGAATTTGAGTCGCCCTTGTTGTCTTTACCCTTGCCCTTGTTCTCACGATCCTTTGTGAACCTCTCTTTAAGTGGTTCAGGGCATTCCTTAATCATGTGCCTGGTCTTCCCACAGTTGAAACACGCCTTAAAGATTCTATAACAACGTTGGGTTTCATGATTACCCCTACACTCACGACACTTGGAACCATCAGCACGTTGTGTCACCTGTTTCTTTGCCTGACTTCCTGAATCCTTATTATCCTGAAAACTAGTTTGTCTGTCTCTCTTTTTATGCTTGTCATCCCAATCTGCCTGCAATTCGATAAGACCTCTTTCCACTAGCAACATCTTGTTTACCACGTCCTTATATGTCTTAAGCTCAAATGGTACCACACCCCTCTTGATCGCAGGCTTTAACCCCTCTTCAAACCGACGCACGCGATTTTCTCCAGTTGACACGTAAGTAGGGGCAAACTTGGCAAGACGTGCAAACTCAGCCTCATACTCAGACACCATCTTGTCCTTCTGAAATAGCTTAATAAAGTCATTCTCTCTCTGAATTTGCTCACTCCTAGGGAAATACTTCTCATAAAAGGCCACCTTGAAATCTTCCCAAGTAAACAAAAACTCATCATTCCGAGGTTTGCGCTTCTCCATAAGCCACCAATCATAGGCCCCCTCCTTCAACATGAAGGTGGGACACGACACTTTGATACTCTCATGACAGCGCATACCCTCAAATGTCTTTTCCATTTCTTGCACCCAATCCTCGGCTACTATAGGTCCCCCAATACCACTAAAGGTTGCGCTAGTATGCTTTTTAAATTCTGCTAAATCACTACTCTGCCTAGGTGGGACACCACCAACCTGTTGTTGTTGCTGAACCTGCTGTTGCTGGATTAATCCTGTAAGTGCTTGCAACAAGGGAACTAATTCTGCCACCGGTGCTACCGGTTGCTGCACCCCCTGACCATTGGTCCTTATTAGCTTGATTACCATCCTGAGCATATTGGGCATTCATAACCCTAGAACTATTCTCAGTTGAACCCTCATGGTTATCATTCTCAACATGATCCTCTTCCCTCACATCATTAGTCTGATTCTGTTGTCGACCTCTCTGGTTTTGGATCCTTGCACTCACTCTTCTTTTCGCCATGAACCTAAAATGGCAAAAGGGGAAAATAGTCATAAATCCAAATAGATAAGCTTTTGACATGTTAGAAAATAAAACATTATCAACTTTCATAATTCAATAAAGCAACTAATCTTATCATATCAATCTACACTAAACACATCAAGAATGACACTGAGGTCAAACTTAAGGCTCAAATCAAAATTATCCTCACACATCCTAAACTCCCAAAGATCTAAAGCCAAAGCTTTGATACCAACTGTAACGACCCCGAATTTCCACAACA
This sequence comes from Adenophora triphylla var. japonica, assembly GCA_022495995.1. NCBI lineage: Eukaryota > Viridiplantae > Streptophyta > Magnoliopsida > Asterales > Campanulaceae > Adenophora > Adenophora triphylla. Next base: position 85,839 of record JAFEMH010006251.1, on the reverse strand, counting down.
ATAATAGTATTTAATTGATAATAAAATAACCTCCAACGGCTACTAAAACCATAATTCAAACACTAACCACCATTTGAATATAACTTAAATGCGGATAACGGTAACAATTTCAACGGCTAGTACAATCCACTAGCTCAACAAAATCCTTAAAGTCTTACAAACTCTCAAATAACTGCAATAACTACTAAAGAGTCTAAAATGAAATAAACTAAAACGATCCTTGAACTCCTTATGAAGTGCTCCCGAACCGTTTCACATTCTTCCTATATAAAATCTGGAAGAAAAGAAGATGAAAGGGTGAGCGAACAATGCCCAGTAAGTTCATATACAACCCCTCCGGTTACTAAGGAGGAGTTGACCTGAAGGAATATCAAACGATACAAATTCCAAATAACAATCGAAGACATAACAGAACACAAATTCGAAATAGTTATTTACCAAATTCTCAAACCAAATGTCTTTCAAAATCTCAACGATTTCACAAACTGAGTTGACAATTATTTTGGAGTTTCAAATGATGATAAAATTGAATCAAACTGACCCGAATGGTTTACTTATTTAAAACTGTCCCATACCAGCTTTAACTAACTAAACCACTCACATATTATAAGAAAATTCAAAGGACTGATAAGCTGAACAAAACTAACTCGAGTAATCTAATTATCTACAACTGTCCCATACCAGCCGTAGGTAATCAAATCACTCATAGACATCATGATCACATAAGTGGTCCACTGACCTTATCAAACTAAAATCCCATAAAGGGAACAAAATGACTCCGCAGAGTCCTAAATAGTGTATCCAAAACACACGACCACTAATTTAAAGCGGTGTACTAAGTTTGCCCGAAGGCCAAATATCAAATATACGCCGCCAAAGCAGGTTGTCTAACTTAGCGATCATTGATGGAACAAAAATCATATCATATCAAAACTCATTTTTTATACATAATACGAACTTTCACAATAACAATAAAATTCTGTATTTACGAAACCAAAAGAAGAACTTAGCAAACGAATAACAAAAGATTAGCAAATAACGGTAAACGAGGGAGTCAAAACAAATACTGACGCAAGGTCAGCTTTTACGTATCAAATGAACGTACATCACCAAGAAATATGCGGAAACCTAAACAATGAAATGGAGCGGAAATCAATTAACTTAAAGATGTATAATCCCTTACCTCGATTGTTTGTACTCGAACAATTGCTAACTCCGATCAGATCTACACAAATAAATAATATCCGTTAAGTACGGATTAACTAATTAATACTCCGTCCCAACTTAACTTTATTTTACTTCACTAACTTATGAGTTAATTCTATTTAACTCTGTCTCAAGTTGCTTTCCACTTCTAGAGTTTCCCAAAATACATTTTCCATAAATACCAAAACACTCCTACGGTTTACCCAAACTATCCTTAGGTTTCTAACATTTTTATTCCCTTTACTTTAATCAAAAACACATTTACACACACTAATTATACCTTTTACAGCACACACACAAAACCCTAATATTACACACACTCACACGGTACACAATACACACACACACACACATATTACACACACACTGTTTCACACACAAACACACACACACACACACACTGTTTCACACACACACACACATAACACTATTTTTAATAAATACTTTAGATACTCCGTTCCAACATAATACTTTAGATCCAACCCAAATAAATCAATTCTATTATGGTACGAACCCTAATTTCTCACTCTCACAATCTGTTAAATTCCATCTACATTTATTTCTTCTATTTTCTTTCTGATAATTCATCTTCATCCTAAATAATCCAAGCCTATAATATTTATTTCCCTATATCAAACAATGCATATCAAATACAAAATAATATAAAAATAAGTTTGTTACCTTAGCCGAAATTCCCTGCCGCCGACTTCTCTCTCTCTCATGGCTCTCTCTCTCTCTTTTTTTTCTCTTTGCCGTCAAACAGTTTTTTTTTTTGTTTCTTAATGACAACTAGGGTTAGGGTATTAATATTTATACTCTAATTTATGTTTTGTAACTCTAAACTTACTGATGACATGGGCCAAGTTAATAATTTAACCTCAAAAAAATGGGCCAAGCCTTTATTTAGATCCTCCGTCTCCTTGCTTTAAAAAGCTCCACTTATTACTATAAAAACCCTATCCAAATTACTTATTTCATATCAGGCCCAACAATTATTTAATAATTAAAGTATTTACTAAAAACGTAAAATTAAATTAATAATTTTTTTTTGGGATATTACATTCTTACCCCCTTAAAAGAAGTTTAGTCCTCTAAACTTTAACGTACCTGCCACTGTCCACTTTGCATCCTCATCATCTCTAGCTTTCATAGTATAGACTCTTTCTGTACGCTTCGAATTTGAGTCGCCCTTGTTGTCCTTACCCTTGTCCTTGTTCTCACGATCCTTTGTGAACCTCTCTTTAAGTAGTTCAGGGCAGTCCTTAATCATGTGTCCGGTCTTCCCACAGTTGAAACACGCCTTTAAGATTCTATAACAATGTTGGGTTTCATGATTACCCCCACACTCACGACACTTGGAACCATCAGCACGTTGTGTCACCTGTTTCTTTGCCTGACTTCCTGAATCCTTATTATCCTAAAAACTGGCTTGTCTGTCTCTCTTTTTATGCTTGTCATCCCAATCTGCCTGCACTTCGATAAGACCTATTTCCACTAGCAACATCTTGTTTACCACGTCCTTATATGTCTTATGCTCAAATGGTACCACACCCCTCTTGATCGCAGGCTTTAACCCCTCTTCAAACCTACGCACGCGATTTTCTTCAGTTGACACGTAAGTAGGGGCAAACTTGGCAAGACATGCAAACTCAGCCTCATACTCAGACACCGTCTTGTCCTTCTGAACTAGCTTAATAAAGTCATTCTCTCTCTGAATTTGCTCACTCCTAGGGAAATACTTCTCATAAAAGGCCACCTTGAAATCTTCCCAAGTAAACAAAAACTCGTCATTCTGATGTTTGCGCTTCTCCATAAGCCACCAATCATAGGCCCCCTCCTTCAACATGAAGGTGGCACACGACACTTTGATACTCTCACGACAGCGCATCCCCTCAAATGTCTTTTCCATTTCTTGCACCCAATCCTCTGCTGCTATAGGTCCCCCAATACCACTAAAGGTTGCGCTAGTATGCTTTTTAAATTCTGCTAAATCACTACTCTGCCTAGGTGGGACACCACCAACCTGTTGTTGTTACTGAACCTGCTGTTGCTGGATTAATCCTGTAAGTGCTTGCAACAAGGGAACTAATTCTGCCACCGGTGCTACCGGTTGCTGCACCCCCTGACCATTGGTCCCTATTAGCTTGATTACCATCCTTAGCATATTGGGCATTCCTAACCCTAGAACTATTTTCAGCTGAACCCTCATGGTTATCATTCTCAACATGATCCTCTTCCCTCACATCATTAGTCTGATTCTGTTGTTGACCTCTCCGGTTTTGGATCCTTGCACTCACACTTCTTTTCGCCATGAACCTAAAATGGCAAAAGGGGAAAATAGTCATAAATCCAAATAGATAAGCTTTTGACATGCTAGAAAATAAAACATTATCAACTTTCATAATTCAATAAAGCAACTAATCTTATCATATCAATCTACACTAAACACTCTAAGAATGACACTGAGGTCAAACCTAAGGCTCAAATCAAAATTATCCTCACACATCCTAAACTCCCAAAGATCTAAAGCCAAAGCTTTGATACCAACTGTAACAACCCCGAATTTCCACAACAATAATAGTACTTAATTGATAATAAAATAACCTCCAACAGCTACTAAAATCATAATTCAAACACTAACCACCATTTGAATATAACTTAAATGCGGACAACGGTAACAATTTCAATGGCTAGTACAATTCACTAGCTCAACAAAATCCTTAAAGTCTTACAAACTCTCAAATAACTGCAATAACTACTAAAGAGTCTAAAAATAAATAAACTAAAACGATCCTTGAACTACTTATGAAGTGCTCCCTAACCGTTTCACATTCTTCCTATATGAAATCTGGAAGAAAAGAAAATGAAAGGGTGAGCGAACAATGTCCAGTAAGTTCATATACAACCCCTCTGGTTACTAAGGAGGAGTTGACCTGAAGGAATATCAAACGATACAAATTCCAAATCACAATCGAAGACATAACAGAACACAAATTCGAAATAGTTATTTACCAAATTCTCAAACCAAATGTCTTTCAAAATCTCAACGATTTCACAAACTGAGTTGACAATTATTTTTGAGTTTCAAATGATGACAAAATCGAATCAAACTGACCCGAATGGTTTACTTATTTAAAACTGTCCCATACCATCTTTAACTAACTAAACCACTCACAGATTATAAGGAAATTCAAAGGACTGATAAGCTGAACAAAACTAACTCGAGTAATCTAATTATCTACAACTGTCCCATACCAGCCGTAGGTAATCAAATCACTCACAGACATCATGATCACATAAGTAATCCACTGACCTTATCAAACCAAAATCCCATAAAGGGAACAAAATGACTCCGCAGAGTCCTAAACAGTGTATCCGGAACACCCCACCACTAATTTAAAGCGGTGTACTAAGTTTTCTCGAAGGCCAAATATCAAATATACCCCGCTGAAGCAGGTTGTCTAACTTAGCGATCATTGATGGAACAAAAATTATATCATATCAAAACTCATTTTTTTATACAGAATACGAACTTTCACTATAACAATAAAATTATGTATTTACGAAACCAAAAGAACGATTTAGCAAACGAATAACAAAAGATTAGCAAATAACGGTAAACGAGGGAGTCAAAACAAATATTGACGCAAGGTCAGCTTTTAAGTATCAAATGAACGTACATCGCCAAGAAATATGCGGAAACCTAAACAATGAAATGGAGCGGAAATCAATTAACTTAAAGATGTATAATCCCTTACCTCGATTGTTTGTACTCGAACAATTGCTAACTCCGATCGGATCTACACAAATAAATAATATCCGTTAAGTACGGATTAACTACTTAATACTCCGTCCCAATTTAACTTTATTTTACTTCACTAACTTATGAGTTAATTCTATTTAACTCCGTCTCAAGTTGCTTTCCACTTCTAGAGTTTCCCAAAATACCTTTTCCATAAATACCAAAACACTCCTAGGATTTACCCAAACTACCCTTAGGTTTGTAACATTTTTATTTCCTTTACTTTAATCAAAAACACATTTACACACACTAATTACACCTTTTACAGCACACACACAAAACCCTAATATTACACACACTCACACGGTACACAATACACACACACACACACACAGATTACACACATACACTGTTTCACACACAAACACACACACTGTTTAACACACACACACATAACACTATTTTTAATAAATACTTTAGATACTCCGTTCCAACATAATAATTTAGATCCAACCCAAATAAATCAATTCTGTTATGGTACGAACCCTAATTTCTCACTCTCACAATCTGTTAAATTCCATCTACTTTTATTTCTTCTATTTTCTTTCTGGTAATTCATCTTCATCCTAAATATTCCAAGCCTATAATATTTATTTCCCTATATCAAACAACGCAGATCAAATACAAAATAATATAAAAATAAGTTTGTTACCTTAGCCGGAATTCCCTGCCGCCGACTTCTCTCTCTCTCACGGCTCTCTCTCTCTCTCTCTCTCTCTCTCTCTCTCTCTCTCTCTCTCTCTCTTTTTCTCTTTGCCGTCAAACTATTTTTTTTTTGTTTCTTAATGACAACTTGGGTTAGTGTATTAATATTTATACTCTAATTTATTTTTTGCAAAACTAAACTTACTGATGATATGGGCCAAGTTAATAATTTAACCTCAAAAAAATGGGCCAAGCCTTTATTTTAATCCTTCGTCTCCTTGCTTTAAAATGCTCCGCTTATTACTATAAAAACCGAATCCAAATTACTTATTTCATATCAGGCCCAACAATTATTTAATAATTAAAGTATTTTCTAAAAACGTAAAATTAAATTAATATTTTTTTGGGATATTACATTCTTACTCCCTTAGAAGAAGTTTAGTCCTCTAAACTTTAACGTACCTGCCACTGTCCACTTTCCATCCTCATCATCTCTAGCTTTCATAGTATAGACTCTTCCTGTACGCTTCGAATTTGAGTCGCCCTTGTTGTCCTTACCCTTGTCCTTGTTCTCACCATCTTTTGTGAACCTCTCTTTAAGTGGTTCAGGGCAATCCTTAATCATGTGCCCGGTCTTCCCACAGTTGAAACACGCCTTTAAGATTCTATAACAACGTTGGGTTTCATGATTACCCCCACACTCACGACACTTGGCACCATCAGCACGTTGTGTCACCTGTTTCTTTGCCTGACTTCCTGAATCCTTATTATCCTGAAAAATGGTTTGTCTGTCTCTCTTTTTATGCTTGTCATCCCAATCTGCCTGCATTTCGATAAGATCTCTTTCCACTAGCAATGCTTTGTTTACCATGTCCTTATATGTATTAAGCTCAAATGGTTCCACACCCCTCTTGATCGCAGGCTTTAACCCCTCTTCAAACCTACGCACGCAATTTTCTTCAGTTGACACGTAAGTAGGGGCAAACTTGGCAAGACGTGTTAACTCAGCCTCATACTCAGACATCGTCTTATCCTTCTGAACTAGCTTAATAAAGTCATTCTCTCTCTGAATTTGCTCACTCCTAGGGAAATACTTCTCATAAAAGGCCACCTTGAAATCTTCCCAAGTAAACAAAAACTCGTCATTCTGATGTTTGCGCTTCTCCATAAGCCACCAATCATAGGCCCCCTCCTTCAACATGAAAGTGGCACACGACACTTTGATACTCTCACGACAGCGCATCCCCTGAAATGTATTTTCCATTTCTTGCACCCAATCCTCCGTTGCTATAGGTCCCCTAATACCACTAAAGGTTGCGCTAGTATGCTTTTTAAATTCTGCTAAATCACTACTCTGCCTAGGTGGGACACCACCAACCTGTTACTGTTGCTGAACCTGCTATTGCTGGATTAATCCTGTAAGTGCTTGGAACAAGGGAACTAATTTTGCCACCGATGCTACCGGTTGCTGCACCCCCTGACCATTGGTCCCTATTAGCTTGATTACCATCCTGAGCATATTGGGCATTCCTAACCCTAGAACTATTCTCAGCCGAACCCTCATGGTTATCATTCTCAACATGATCCTCTTCCCTCACATCATAAGTCTGATTCTGTTGTCGACCTCTCCGGTTTTGGATCCTTGTACTCACTCTTCTTTTCGCCATTAACCTAAAATGGCAAAAGGGGAAAATAGTCATAAATCCAAATATATAAGCTTTTGACATGCTAGGAAATAAAACATTAACTTTCATAATTCAATAAAGCAACTAATCTTATCATATCAATCTACACTAAACACTCCAAGAATGACACTGAGGTCAAACCTAAGGCTCAAATCAAACTTATCCTCACACATCCTAAACTCCCAAAGATCTAAAGCCAAAGCTCTGATACCAACTGTAACGACCCCAAATTTTCACAACAATAATAATACTTAATTGATAATAAAATAACCTCCAACGGCTAATACAACTATAATTCAACACTAACCACAATTTGAGATAACTTAAATGCGGATAACGGTAACAATTTCAACGGCTAGTACAATCCACTAGCTCAACAAAATCCTTAAAGTCTTACAAACTCTCGAATAACTGAAACAACTGACTAAAGAGTCTAAAATGAAAATAAACTAAAACGATCCTTGAACTCCTTATGAAGTGCTCCGAACCGTTTCACATTCTTCCTAAATGAAATTTGGAAGAAAAGAAGATGAAAGGGTGAGCGAACAATGCCCAGTAAGTTCATATACAACCCCTCCGGTTACTAAGGAGGAGTTGACCTGAAGGAATATCAAACGATACAAATTTCAAATAACAATCGAAGACATAACAGAACACAAATTCGAAATAGTTATTTACCAAATCTCAAACCAAATGTCTTTCAAAATCTCAACGGTTTCACAAACTGAGTTGACAAATATTTTGGAATTCCAAATGATGACAAAATCGAATCAAACTGACCCGAATGGTTTACTTATTTAAAACTGTCCCATACTAGCTTTAACTAACTAAATGACGCAGCACGGAAGCCGATAAATTTCGTGATTAGCGCACTAATCACAAGAACCCTTCAAGCGAAGGATCCTCAAGCACAATACTGGAATCCACCAGCGATAATCTGGAATCCACCAGGAATTAAAGAGAAAACTCTTAAAATCAAATATCATAAACTGAGTTTTACAATGCCCTAATGATGTTTAAATACTAATCCTAAGAATGCTCTAGAATCCCATCAAACCCTAATACAACTTTTTAAATGAAAGTACTAAAATACCCTAACTTAATATTAAAATAAAACATTAAAATTAAAACATTAAAAACTCAAAGCCTTAACCTAATAAACCAAAAAAGCAAACAATAAAACAACGCAGCAAACAACAGCATTCCCGTCAATAGCGTGAGGCGCCCGTGTCAGTACCCCAATCTGGATCACCCCCTTTCAAACACACGGGAAACACCGCAGACTCATCCACGCAGTCTCAGAGACCTCTCTCACTCAAAACCCTCTCAAAACCCTCTCAAACCCCCAACCAAACCAAGGGAGGAGCCTTCTCGGGATAAAGGGACAAAAGGACCTTTTGGGAATTTTGAAAATCGAGAAAAGCAATTAAGGTCCGTACGGACCTCTTTGTGTCAATGATTACTAAATCCCTTAAAGTCCACAATATTCCCTCAAATCCCGGAAGAAATGATTACTTCCAAATGCATGGTTGGTCCGTACGGACCTCTTTGCATCTTGAGTTGGTCCGTACGGACCTTCTTGCATGGGGGACATCATCATTCCAGAATATTCACCATCATTGCGAGATTCCCTCAAATCGAGGAAATCCAAAATTACGGATAACCAAGAAGGTCCGTACGGACCTCTTTGCTCGAAATTTTTACTATAAATAGAGGGCTCCCCCTCCTCATTTTCACACACCTCCCTCTTCTCTCTTCCTCCCTTAGCCTTCGGCTCCCCTCTAAGTCCTCTCGAGGCACTCCGGCCCCTTTCGGATCCTTGAGGCCTTGAGCTCCCTTGTGGTGCTCAGAAGCCTCCGAGCGCTCCCGAGACGCTCCGCGCTGCCAGAGGCACTCTCGAGGTACTCGAGGCCCCTCGTGGTACTCAGAGGCCTTGCACAGTCTTTCCACGGTGTCCGGCTCTTTCCGAGTCAAACCGACGATCCCAAACCACGCCGAAACTGCGCAGAGTGACTCCTGCCACCACAACGCACGCCGAACCTGCCCGAGTGATCCCGACGATCCCCACGCACGCCGAACCTGCGCCGAACGCGGCCTGCAACCTCAACTCACGCGAAACTACGTCCGCGGACAACCGGCATCCCTCCCGAAGCAATCCCGATCCATACCGGAACGCTACTCCGACCTCAAACACTATTCCCCAGCGGAAGACAGACACGAACCAACATTGGTAAGGCTTCCTTCCTATACTATTTCAATACATTTCCATACATAGCATACAATGTAGACATCCGATACAGCATGCATTTTTAAAAGCACACACACACACACACAACATTTAAAGGATATTAGGGGTATCCGAAAGACTCGTTTTACGAGGCTACTCGGGTGAGCTCTAATATTCTAATATTCTCTTCCGGGAGTCATCGACCTCCGAACTCAAAATCTCATCACACAAAAACAGTTTAAAATTATCTTTAAACTGATGCCCTTTTTCAATGTTTTGGGCTTAATAAAAACGGCGTGGCGACTCTACAAAAACAAAAAACGGCGAGACACGTCGCTCCAACGCGAAAGACGCCAGATGCCGGGGCTGCGAAGCCTTTCTCGGATCCGGGTAATTTCAGTTGGCGACTCCGCTGGGGAAATTTTGTTTTAAAAACTTTTAAACAAAACAAAAGATTTTTAAAACGATGATGAGGGTCAAACTTTCATTTTACCCCTTCCTTTAACTGTTGTGTGTGTGTGCACGTGCTTCGTTTTTATTTTACAAAAAAAAATAAAAATACAAAAAAAAAAATGCATCAATATACATCTGTGCATACATTTAAAATTCTTCAAAAACTCTGTTTTACTCGGAAAAAGAATTTTAGAGACCGCACACTACGCGCCTTCTTTGCCTCGGTTACACCGCTCTACTCATGCTCTTGCCTCGGTTACACCGCACACTACGCGCCTTCTTGCCTCGGATCTGGCTGCCACTCCTGACCCTCGGCCCGGAGTGGTCTCGGTTGCGATCCGTTAGGTCTTCCTAGGCCTCTTGGGCGCGCACGGGATCATTCCAAACATCCCATCCTAGCGGCGTCAACCACACGTTTGAGTCTTGAGTCACACTCTGTCCGGACTCGGTTGGTTTTTACCCGGTCCGTGTCATACGGCTGGATACATATACCATGCCGGCCATTTTACGAGTCAAGGCTCGGAACTCAAGATCCCTTGCGCAAGCAAAGCGATGAAAGGTCATGCTAAAATCTTGACACGATCTTGATTTCCGAAGCTACACCCAGACGATGTTCCGTCCAGGATATACATCCATGCTCGCATGACACCATGTCATCACGCCTTTGATACGTCGGCCATGACAATATGACCCGGCCAACGCCTAACGTCACGAGATCCCTTGCGCAAGCAAGCAAGAGAAGGTCATGCCGAACTCTTGACACGATCTTGACTCGGTGGCGGCTCGGTTCACTATTCACATGGCTAACGCATCAAAACGAACATGACAGGCTCGGTCCTTAGGTTCGATTTTTCTTTTAGGCCGGTGGAAACCGCTTGCACTATAGGACCCTCGCACAGGGTGTCCACCACTGGGATGTCGAAATACGGGTGCAAAACGAGGGGCTTATAGCCGCACGAGATGGTCTCCGGCGACCCGGGATCTAGCATAGTTGCGAAAAGAAGAGCAATCTTTTCCAACCTACCTAGGACTACGAGAAAACATGTTTTAAGTAAATTAAAACAACAAAAAAAATCAAAAATAAAAGAAACGGAAACCGCATGCCACGTGAGCTTTCCCCTTTTATCCCGTTAGGCCATTCCCGTGTCTAAACCTTGCCCATCACCCCCTCCGGCTAACGAGAGAGTGGTCGAGAGTACCAGGGAACCCGTCTCCCGGTGTCAAAACAGCAAGGTCCTACCCACCTCTGTCACCGGGACGGTCAGTCAATTCCCATGGCCAAGTCGGTGGATAACAACGATGAGAACGGGACCTTACCCCCAAGAAATTTCCCAACATTGGAAGAAGTTTGGCGAGGTCCTCATGGCTATTGAGAAACGTCAAGGTGAGCAACAAGCCTGGATCGAAGGTGCCATGCACCACTTCGGAACCTTAGCCACCCAACTACACAGGGCTTCCCAAGCCATGGCTGCTCCTACGGCCTCTAACATCTCTCATTGTCTCCCGAGAAGTCAACTTTGTTACCCTCGTACGAGCCATGCGGTTATGACGTAAGGACCACAAGACCTTCCGAGAGGAAAGCACGCCCATCCGGCCTCACGAGGTCCCGGTACCACCGCCGAACAACGAACACATACGGTGGGACGTGCGATTGCGGTGCTTGTGCGGAAATGGAATTCCGGGATGCGATGAATGAGGGCCGTCCTCGAAGAAAGAAGAAGCTATCTTCTCAACAAAAGCTGAAAAAGAGGTACGAATCCGGTGATCCACAGTCGGAACCCTTGGAGAACCCTCGGGAAAGTTTGACTACTATGTCATCTACTCCAGCAAATCTCCCGGCTCTAGTTACGCACAAGGCCACGGCAATGTTTGCTCCATGATCAGTGGGACGAGCTTCGCACCGCCACCGAAGGCCCGAAGGTCCGGATAATCCAACCCCTGTCTTGGGAAGATCTCAAAGCCACTATTGATGCTTCGGTAAAAGCCATGACGGTGAACGAATTGAAATGCGCGATCGGCCTTACGCCAATCGAGGCTCCTCCCGCTACGAAACGGGAGAGACAAGCAAAACCATAAGTCCAGGTGAATGTTCGACACGTTCCGGTCAAATCCCGGTGAATCCTCCACGGACGGACAAAAGGCCGGCCATACGAGCCACGGGCGAAAAGGGACCCTACGCCAAAGAAGCTGAAACCTTGGACCCAAAGGTTGAAGATCTGTCTTGACACGGCTCAAGCGCACTCAGGCTAACATCTCGCTCTGGTCCTTACTCACTTCATCTTACCCGCACAAGCTCAAGTTGGAAGAAAGCACGGCCCGGACCATGGTTCCCATCACGGTGACACTGATGAAGCGGTTCGAGATGATTGGCAACGTCAATTACGGCAATATCATCACCTTCCACGAGCTCGATCTTCCAAAATTTGGGGCTGACCACAACGAGCCTCTCTACATAACAGTTCAACTGGACGAGCGCCGTCTCCCTCGGGTGTTGGTAGATGGGGGATCATCCATGAACGTCCTCCCAGCCAAAATGATGGATTTGCTAGGGATCAAAGCAACTGATCTAAAACCCTCGACTCAGGCAATCAAGGCATACGACTCAACATCCCGCCCAGTCTTGGGAATAGCCACCTTGAACTTGTGGTTCGGAAAACAAATGGTCCCGACAGACTTCCAAGTCATCGACATCCCGATCACCTTCACTGCCATTTTGGGACGCCCTTGGCTACATCAGATCAATGGGGTGGCATCTACTCTCCATCAATGCGTAAAGTTCATCCAAGGAACGGATCTTACCATCATCTACGGTGATAGCATAGTCAACGAAAGGACCGAAACAAACGGCGTCCCGGTTTTAGAGATCAAACACGATGATGACGGCATGATGCTCACAGGGTTCACCATCGAAAGCCCAGGCCCAGTGTGCCACATAGATTTGCCTTTGATTTGGGACAAGATTCCTCCCCGATGAAAATGATGAAGCACATGAACTACATCCGGGGCTCGGTTTGGGAAAACGCCATCGGGGCACTCAACGGATCATCAATATCAAAGAACGAGAATACCTTGCACGGCACAGGATACTCTCCTACTCCCGAACACATTGCGGAGGACAAGCGAGCTGCACGAAAACGCTCCACGAGATAACAAAGAGGCTTGCACGCAATCTCCGATCTTCGTCCTTACGGCTTCGACATGACCAAGTACTTCACAAGGAAGGCCGGCAACTTGGAAGAAGATCCGAGAAAAAGGAACAGGCGATCGGCGCCAAACAAAGGCGGCCGACAACCATGGACAAGCTCCGGCGAGAACTGGCAAGATTCGGAGGCCTCGAAGCCAAATCTGTCCGAAGAGCATTCCTCGACACACCGCCCTGCCGGGATCCACAACCACCACTATTCACAATGAATTTTGGTTCGAAAAAACTCCCTCTTTGGCGGAAGAACTCGAAAAACTCTCTGTCAACACTCCTGCCTTCAACAAGCGGGACGAGTGCATTCGAGCTAGTAATGCCCAAGACAAAAGCAAGAAGACTCCGCGAGACGATGCTTGGGACGAACCGTTTGCTCCACTGCTCTTCAAAGAAGAAATCGAGATGCCGGATCTAATCGATTTTGTTTCGATAACTCTGTGATAGCAATGATCGGGAACGGTGACATAAAGCCTTTCAAGCCCCATCTCCTATCAAGCTCATTGCCACTCAATAAGCTGGGCCACATTCTCGGACCTCTTTGCCCGGCCAAAAAGGACATGATCGAACAACTTGGTCGACCCCTCGAGTCCTAGAGTCTAGTGTCAAAACTCATCCACGAGTCCATTAGCTTTGAATTTGAGTCTCTCGAGTCATCGATGGCCTCACGCCGGAAGATTACGAACTCATTGCCAATAATGTATTCCCGTATGCTCTTAATGAATGCTTCGATCTTTCCGAGTATCCTCTCATTGCATCTTTAACAAGCGATAAATTAACTAACACACAGGTTAATAACGATTCACTTGATAAAGAAGCGAGACACATTAAACGAACAATACATTAAGCACATCTTTAAGCATGTTGTCAAACGAGAGAAAAACCGGGCCCAAGCTGCCGAGGAGGTTTTAACCAAAGTGAATTTGGGAGCTGCTGAAGAGCCAAAAGAGACGCAAATCGGAAGTTTCTTCACCGGCACGAGCAAGACGCATTGGCGCCTTTGCTCGAAGAGTTCGTGGATGTGTTCGCTTGGTCTTACCGAGACATGCCCGGATTAGATCCTAACATTGTAGAGCACCGGATCCCCTTGAATCCCGAGGCTAAGCCCATCAAGCAAAAGCTACGCCGAATCAAGCCGGAATGGTCTTTACAAGTCAAAGAGGAGATCGAAAAAATGCTCCGCGTCGGCTTCATCGGGGTGATCGAGTACCCCACATGGCTCTCAATATCGTCACGGTCACCAAGGCCAATGGAAAAGTACGGCATTGCGTGGACTTAGAGATCTCAACAAAGCAAGTCCCAAGGACGATTTTCCACTACCCAACATCGACATGTTGGTAGACACTCTGACCAATTTCGAAGTCAAGTCCTTCGTGGACGGTTTTGCCGGTTACAATCGAGATCAAGATGGCGAAGAAGACCAAGAAAAGACGGCTTTCACAACCCCACTGGGGAACCTCTTGCTACACGGTAATGCCGTTCGGACTAAAGAACCCGGGGCTACCTACCAACGGGCGGCAACCGCCCTCTTCCACGATATGATCCACAAAGAGATCGAAGTGTACGTCGATGACATGATCGTTCACTCAAAGGGATCGGACGGACAACACCTCACGAGACTGAGAAAATTCTTCAATCGCCTCCGAAAACACTCAATGAGGCTTAACCACGCCAAATGCACATTTGGGGTTAGCGAGGCAAGGTTTTGGGATACATAGTCACCGAGAGAGGCATCGAGGTGGATCCTCAAAGATCAAAGCTATCATCGAAATGAGACCACCGCAAACTCGAGACGAGAGGTGAAAAGCTTCATGGGCCGCTGCAATATATCGGCCGCTTCGTCAACCAATTGACCTCTATATGCGAGCCAATCTTCAAGCGATGAAGAAGAACGCCGACATCGAATGGAACTCGGAATGCCAAGATGCCTTTGAAAAAATAAAAGCATACCTTGTGAGTCCTCCGATTCTCTGTCCTCCCCACGAGGAAAAGCCGCTTTGTTGCTATACCTAGCGTGGCCAGACACCGCGGTTGGAGCCATGCTCTGTCAAGAAAAGAAGGAGTCACGGGTCGAAACGCCATCTACTTCGTCGGTCGAAAGTTTCAAGGCGGCGAACTCAATTACTCGGCCCTCGAGAAAACTGCGCGGCTCTGGTATGGGTTGTCGGGAAACTACGGCACTACATGCGGTCGCACACGGTACACTTGGTTTCCAAAATGGACCCGGTCAAGTACCTCTTCGACAAACCATCTCTGTCAATGAGGCTCGCCAAATGGTCTTTCTTCCTAGCGGAATTTGACATCAAGTACGTAAACCAAAAGTCAATCAAGGGACGGGCCATGGGTGAACAGTGGTGATTTCCCAACCGACGAGGCTCGAGGCCAGAACCACAATTTCCGGACGAGGGAATCTTCGCAATCGAAAGCGAAAATCGATGGCAAGCTTGTTCTTCGACGGAGCGGCCAACAAAAGGAAACGGCATCGGTATGCTCTTGGTGGATCCCAGGGACGAGCACACCCCAATTGCTATAAAGCTCAATTTCGAGGTAACCAACAATGCCGCCGAATATGAAGCTGCTTATTTCTTGGACTACAAGCCGCACTCGAGAGGAATGTCCGAAACTCGAAGTTTATGGGGACTCGGCCTTGATCATCAACCAAGTCTCCAACAAGTGGAAAACCATAGACCGGGCTTGCAAAAATACCATGCACACGCATGGAGGACCTCATCACACAATTCGAAGAGGTCACCTTCCATTACTTGCCAAGAGACCGAAACGGGTTTGCGAGATGCCTTAGCCACCTTGGCTTCCCTTGTGGAAATCCACTGAAGGAAAAGCAATCAAACCCTTCAAAGTCGGACGAAAGGAAATTCACTGCCTCTTGTTGTGAGATCGAACCCAGAACCTAAGCCCGTCAATGAGCCATGGTATAACCGGATCTTCCAATACCTCAAGAACGGAAACCACCTTCATGAACAAGGAAGACCCACACACGAAGGGGTCAAAACCAAGAGCATCATGGCCACTAAAACGCCTTGCCTCTCACTTCGTCATCCTCGGGGACATGCTATACAAGAAACGCTACCACGGGCCACTCCTACGGCTGCGTCGGCCAAGAAGAAGCAAGCAAGTTCATGAACAGAAGTCCACAATGGGGCTTGCGGTCCCCACATGAACGCCCGAGCCACGATGCAAATCATTCTCGGGATGGGCTACTCTTGGATCTCCATGGAGCGGTGCATCCACTTTGTCCGAAGGCTGCGACAAGTGCCAGCGGTTCTCGAACCTCAATCATCTACCACCCCACGATCTCTCTTGCATGACTACACCTTGGCCCTTTGCCACTTGGGAATTGACGTCATCGGGAAAATCGCTCCGCCCGGGCGGCAACGGTCGCGAGTTCATCTTAGTAGCCATCGACTACTTCACGAATGGGTCGAAGCCAAGTCCTACAAGGTACTCGCCTCCAAGAAGGTCGCGCATTTCCTCAAAGAAAACATCATATGCCGATACGGCATCCCAAATGAGGTCATATCGGACAACGGCTCACACTTCGAAGGGAATTCGACAGGCTGGCTGGCTGAATTCAAGATCACACGTCACAAATCTTCTCCCTACAGGCCACAAACAAACGGCGCCGTGGAAGCGGCAAACAAAACCCTCGAACGGATCATCCGAAAAATGACCACCCGAGGACGAGATTGGCAGAGAAGGCTGCACCTTGCACTTTGGGGCTACCGCACGTCGGTCGGAAACGACCACGGGAGAAACCCCATTTGCCACGACATACGGGATGGAAGCAGTCCTTCCCATCGAGCTAGAAATTCCCTCACTCCAGTCTTTTTGGAAAATGACATCAACGAAGTCGAATGGCTCGAAGCCGACATGACGAATTGGCTCACGCTAGACGAGCGACGACTAAAGGCCATGGAACACGTCCGGAGCCTATCAGCGGGATGGCTAGAGCTTTCGACAAGAAAGTCAAATCCCGAGACATCGGGGAAGGTGACCTTGTACTCAAAGAAAAGCCTCCCACTCGAACCAACCCAGCTGGGAAAATGGGAACCCACATGGATCGGCCCTTTCGTGGTTCAAAAGATCTTCTCCGGAGGCGCCATGAAGCTAACGGACCTAGACGGCAATCCGCTTCATGAATCCGGTCAACGGAAGCAAACTTCGCGAGATACTTCGCCTAAAGAAGAACAGTGTGCATCTCTTGGCACTCCATGTAGTGTCGAACTACGCGGACACTGAGCCCTCTAGTCAGGAGACGTAGGCAACCTTAATTGGTCCGGTCTAAAAATACACAAAAAAGTCAAAAGTTTGAATGTCAATCAAGACCTCCATCAAGCTACGCACTTTTCAAGAACACGCCCCAGCAGTCACCTTGACCAAGTCAAACGACGGCGGCAACATCAAAGGACATCAGGGTCACTCGGCATCAAACGGCGGCTCATGTACGCTTCCAAGCCGGGGGCTTGTCTTCGCCCTCACGCGCTTCAAAAAAAAAAAAAAAAGAGCTCGAGCAAGGGCTCACAAAAAAAAAAAAAAAAGGAGCTCGAGCAAGGGCTCACAAATAAAAAAAAAAAAGAGAGCTCGAGCAAGGGCTCACA
The DNA here is from genome assembly GCA_022495995.1 of Adenophora triphylla var. japonica. Lineage (NCBI taxonomy): Eukaryota > Viridiplantae > Streptophyta > Magnoliopsida > Asterales > Campanulaceae > Adenophora > Adenophora triphylla. The sequence goes on along the minus strand of JAFEMH010006251.1, from coordinate 68,012 downwards.
AAAAAAACAATAAATAAAAGAAGCTCAAGCAGAAGCTGCGAAATTGAGGTCAAGAGCCCGACGCCAACAAGAGGCAAGGAAGCTACGAAAAAGACCGTCAAAACGACTTGTCAAGGGAGCATTCAACCTCTCAGCCAAGCCTGAAAGCCTCGGCAAAGGGGATTGCCGTCGGGGCCCAGGCGCTTCGGTCCGCAAATGCAACGAAAAGTCAGATGGACGCCGACAAAGTGCACAACGAAGCAAAGGCAAACAAGAGATCTTGCGTCTCGACAAAGCTTTAAAAGTAAATCACAAATCACTAACGGTTACAACATTTCTTGATGAGTTCAAGCACGGTCTACTCTCAAGTTCACAACATGCTAAAAGACTGGCTTAATACATTTAACTAATAAAGTGTTTGCAATGCAATGAATGGATACCTAGGAGGTCATTCCGCGCCATCTGCGCTTGTCCCCTCGCCATTCTTTCCTTTCTTCCCTCGTCCCCGACGAGTATTCTTTCGCTTCACGTGAACCAACTCTGCGTCTCTCGGTCAGAGATGCGGGGTCCTCCCGTAGAGTCAAACAATCCGGTAGCTCTCGGGGCTTCATTCGCCGTGCTTCGGCTCGGATCTCCTCCTGCGAGTACAGTAAAGAGGACCTCTCCTGTCGGTCGGTCAACTCTAGTCTCGTAGTCAAACAAAGTGTCTCCCGTCACATCGAAGGGTCGGACCGGGCTTCGGAACTCCTAAGGCAATAGCTGCTACGGCAGCCGGGTCCCAGAATCGCTACACGCCTTTGCTCTCCAAGACCACTTGGGGCCCTTGACTCTGTTGCTCATACCGGGCCGGATGCGAGTCGTCAATACAACGCTCCCAGACGTCTAAGGAGTACCACGGGAGGGAAAGCGGAATACTTCCATACCCTCGGAAAATACAAGAAGGCACACAGAAGGCGCCATACAAAGAGGAACTACCTCCGCGGTAGCAAGGTCATCCCGGCCCAACAAAGGCTCTGCTTCATCCCAAGCTGCCGGGAAACAAGCGACGGAATATAGAAGGAGGACCAAGACAAACCTGGAACTACGACAACGTAGGACCCTTCTGCAAGACCCTCCTGGTCTCGATCCTCCGGTGCGGAACCCACCGGCGGATCGATGCGTACCAAGGCTGTGCCATCCATCTCTCCCGGGCGGGTGATCCATATCGACACAAGAGGTCGGCGAGCAAATGACCACGGGCTAAACGACGTCGGAGCCTCGGACATGGCACTGAAGTCTCTCTCGCGGCCACAAGGTGAGCAAAGCGGGGCTTCCCCCTCTCATAAAACGATCCCCGGTCGCCGGACGGTCGATACCATGAAGAGTCTCCCCCGGCACCAACGGGACAATATCCTCTCCGGCTCTGCGGTGCCCTACCACATCTAGCAAAGCGCCATCACAAATGCCAAGGGAGCCGACCATGAAAAGCGTCGCCATCACGTGCACAAGGCAAATACATCCCAAGAGACGTCACTCTCATCATCAACCATGAACCGCTCGGCGGCTCGAAATGTCGATATGACCCGAATCAAGGATCATGCCACACTTCTTCCAACGAAGTACGAAGAAAGTCTGCAAGCTTCACGCTCGCGCAACACCACCAATCAAAGGAAGCGAGATGGCCTCCACCTCCGGTCCTCCAATCAAAGCCCGAAAATCCTCAAAAGTGGGCACCATTTCATTATAGGAGAAACTTGAGTACACGTGCCTCCTAACATCCCGAACTTCGCGGCGGCCCGCAGCAAATCCCAATCGGGAACCAACTCCTTAAAAGACCAAACCGAGCAAAGACGAAACCTTACCTCGAAAGCCCGTCTACGATGCCTCATACGGCGCCGCATCCACGTTTTCAAGCTGCTCGAGGAAGTGTGCTTGCCTCTCTGCGAAAGCCTCGGCAAAATTCTAGGGACGTACGAAGAATCCATGGCAAAAATGGAGGTTCCTAGAGAAAATGGGGAAGAAAGCTCGAAAATGGCTGCAAATGGGGAAATGAGGAAGAACCAGACGCTGGAAAGCATTTATGTCCTTCCCAAAAGCAAGGTTGGTCCGTACGGACCTCTTTGCATGCTAAGTATGTCCGTACGGACCTCCTTGCAAAGCAGAACCCATTTCCCGACAAACGGTACAAAAGCCCTTTGTCCTCGGCAAAACCTTGCTCCAAAGCGCCCAAACAACGGCCAAAGCCATTCCCGGCAAACATACACTACCCACAAACACACTCTCAGCTCACGTGGCATGTACAAAATAAAAAAATAATAATAGCAACAATTTCTAGGACAAATCCCGGGAATCACAAAAATGACATTACATCTTAAAATAAAATGTTGTTTGCCATGCAAATACATGTGTTTTATTACAGGTACCCAAAAATGTCTGTTGCTAAACAAAAAAAAAAAGGAGGGATATGAAAAGAGGGAAAGCAAATGAATACTAATCAGAATCCTCAGCATCATCATCCTCACCGAGGTCCTCCAAAGAAAAGTCGGGCATCCCAGCGAACTCGCCCGTCACATCCTCGTCGTCGGAATACAGAGGCACCCGCGGAGGCTCCCACGAAAAGTACTCGGAAGGATCAAATCCGGCGAAAGGATCAAAGAAAGAAGGCTCTGAGGAACCCTCACCACGTGCGCCATGCGGAGGCATGAGCGATAAAGGGCTGCTCCCTCGAAGGCCACTGCGGCTCGAAGATGTCCGGCATCCATGCTATGCCGCCCCCTCAAAGGTCCCTCTGCTGCGGCTCAGGCTCGGCTCTAGGCGGAGGAACGTCTACGAGTGCCTCGAAGGCATAGGCTCGTGCGGCGGCACGCGTCGCGAGGCCGGCAAGATATCTTCGAAGCCATCTTCTTCGCAAGCGACCTCGTCGCCACGTAACGGCGAGTCGGCATATCATAGGCTCTCCCGGGACTGCACCAACAAGCGGCCAAGGAAACGCTCGGCAATACGGTTATACTCAACAACAAAAAGAAAAATACGAGAAAAGATGCCAAGATGGAAAAGAGTAAGCACACTCACCGATCTATCGGGGTCCGCTCTGTATGCGGCGGGAGCTGCTCGGGAGCAGTCGAGACACCCTCCTCCTCGATCCGTCCCAGCGGACGTACGTGAAATCCGGTCCGGCATCGGAACCTGCAGGGGAGCTGCGGGCCGGCCTCTCTCTCCGCGCCGGTACTGCGGCGTCCTCGGCTTCCTCCTCACGAAGGCCCCGTACTCCTCTCCATACAAGATGAACTCCTCGGCGCCGAGCACCGCCAAGGTACCTTGCGAAATCGAGCACGTCCATGTCTCGGGAATCAAGCATCCCAAAGGGAGGGTCCCTCGGAGCCACGGGAAGCACAGGGGCCATCTTTGCCCGAGAAGACCCGCTCTCCCGGATACATGACATCACAAGTCAAGCCCCGCGGCATCTTCGCGCGGCTGTCACCTCGGGAGCCCCCTCAAACTCATCCCCCTCATACCGAGCCCACGGGAACAAGACGAACCCCTCAGGGCTATCCCTCTCCGGACAGCTCCTGCACATCCCCGTAGGCGATGGTGAGCTTCCCCCTGTGGTCCTCCTCTTCCTCGCCGTACGAGCCCGGCCCGACATAGCGGGTGCGCGGCAACGGCCCGGGATCTCTATCCCACGGGAAGCCTGGAAAACCTCATAAAACCACACTGTGACAAAAACGAGAGAAGGCTCGGTGCAAAAGACAATGGAGAAAAGACAAGTTGCTAAATCAAAAACGGCAATAAACTCATACCTCCGAGCAAAGTCAAAGCAGGCCCAGACGCGCGCCCGGCTAAACCGGTCCAAGGAGAAGTAGAGCTCGGCCAAGCTGCCTCGCCCCAAGCAATGTCGCGAGACCCTATCCCGAGTCAATCAAGCTCTCAGCGAGCAAAGGGAGGCTGCGGTCGCGTGGTTCGAGAACAAAGTCTCGGACGGTGCATACCACAAAAAGGAGCGCGCCAAGCTGCTCGCCGTCACTGGCCGGTACCCGGATGTAGGCCCAATCTGGGCCGTAATCTTCGGCTCACGTCACTATCTGACATGCCCGAGCCCTGCGAGGACGAGGCTCAAAGCCCGGCGGCTCGGCCCGGCACCACATCGGAGATCATGTCTCTCCACCGTACCGGCCCTCCTTTGAAGGAAAGCCGGTGATCGCGGCAAAGTCGGTCGGCGTCACCGTCACCTCTCCCGGCTCGGATGGAAGGTGTGGGTGGTATCCCGCGGTACTCGAGAAAGGCCAAGGAAGACGCTCTTGTTCTTCCTCGTGTCGAAACTCCGGCGGGTTCTCGACGAACACCCCGGGCCGAAGCATAAACCGGCCTCAGGGGACTCGGCCTACCGTCCACGGAAATATCGGGCATCATTGCCATAGCTCAACAACGGCCTCGGCGATCCCAGAGTCTTCATCCTCTTGGCCTTCCCGGCCATAAGCCCCGCATCCTGCGGGTAAACACGGCAAAGGTACGTCAATCACGGTACTTAATATAAAGGCACATATAACCCGTCACAAAACCACGGCACATATTGCACATAATTTTCACATATATCATGCATATAATTTTTCCCATGCGAGTCCGTCACAAAAACACGGCACACAGCTGTACACATTTTCTCAAAAGAAAAAAAAGGGGGATTAAACCCTACACGACACATTTTCAAAAAAAAAAAAAAAAAAAAAGATCCGTCCCAAACACGGCAAAGGCACATATAACCCGTCACAAAAACACGGCACATATTGCACATATTTTCCCCACAAAGTCCGTCACCCAAAAACATGGCACACACGGCACGACACATATGCATAACACATTTTTCAAAAAAAAAAAAAAAAATCCGTCCCTACACGGCACACACTTTCACATATAACCCGTCACAAAACACGGCACATGTCACATTTTTCACAAAAATTATCACTACACGATAATTTTTCTCATAATGTACATACATAAATAGCATACGGTACAAAACACCAAAGCATGCATTTCATTAGAGAAGCACTTTATTTTCACAAATAAAAGCTAATCTACACATTTCTGCACAAAATACACATACCCACAATTTTTACATGTTCATTTTCAACAATTCATCAAGAATTTCACAAAAAGGCATAAAATAATAACAAAAAATTCAAAAATGCGAAAAACTAAAACCTAGTTCTAGCATTCAAAAATTGACGAGGGAATCAAAACGGAGCAGATTTCTTACCTCCCCGACGTTCATAGAGCGACGATTGTGCACCTCCGGATTCGGATACAAGACATCCGGGTTCTTCGAAGATGGAACGAACGAAATCCAATTCCTTTGAAGCTCCATCCGTTGCTCGACCACCTCTTGACTGCGTTGACGACGACTCCTTCGAGATCCTTCAGCCATGGCAAGCAATTCAAGCAAAAAATTTTGATTTTGGTTAACAATGGAGGATTTTCTTTCTTTCTCTCTCTCGGATGCACGAACTGGAAGATGAAGGAAATGGGGAAGAGGTTGCCTCGGTCATTTAAACCCGGTCAAAACACAGGAGCTGTAAAAAACCAAAGTGGTCCGTACGGACCTCTTTGCAACAGGTTGGTCCGTACGGACCTCTTTGCAAGGGGTGGCCAAATTACTTTCCTGCCCTTATAATCTTTGCCCCTGGCTGTCCTAAGGCCTTTTCCAGCAAATCCAAGTGCAGAATGGTCCCTAACCCTTCAATTCAACCACCGGCCATCAACGTAAGACCGGTCCTCGCCCACTTCAACGGCAATTCAACCACCGGCCGTCAGCGTAAGACCGGTCCTCGCCCACTTCAACGGCAATTCAACCACCGGCCGTCAGCGTAAGACCGGTCCTCGCCCACTTCAACGGCAATTCAACCACCGGCCGTCAGCGTAAGACCGGTCCTCGCCCACTTCAACGGCAATTCAATCCCCGGCCGTCAGCGTAAGACCGGTCCTCGCCCACTTCAACGGCAATTCAACCACCGGCCGTCAGCGTAAGACCGGTCCTCGCCCACTTCAACGGCAATTCAACCAGGCCGTCGGCGTAAGACCGGTCCTCGCCCACTCAGCGGCAATTCAACCACCGGCCGTCGGCGTAAGACCGGTCCTCGCCCGCTCAGCGGCAATTCAACCACCGGCCGTCAACGTAAGACGGTCCTCGCCCAGCAGCGGCAATTCAACCACCGCCCGCTCAGCGGCAATTCGAAGGAGCTGACACCTCCCGGCCACGAATCCCCGAGGCACGAGACGCCTCCAACGCCCGACGGCAATTCGAAGGACTGACACCTCCCGGCCACGAATATCAAGGCACAAGACGCCTCCAAGCGCTCAACGACAACTCGGCAGCTGGCCCTCAAAAGAGGTCAGAAGTCATCTTCCCAACGAGAAAAGGGCCCTACGAGGTCATGCATCCCCGGCAATTCAAGCACCGGCGGTCGGATGTAAGCCCGAACCGCCCACTTCAACGGCAACGCAAGCACCGGCCATCAAAGTAAGCCGAGCTCCTCCCGACAAGTCGAAAGGGAAGTCATACAAGACTGCATATCCCCGGCACCGGCCATCATCCTTGCCCACTCAACGGCAAAACAAGCACAAGAAGGAGACACCTCCAGTACAAGTCCCGAGGCACGAAGCGCCTCCAAAATGCCAAATGGTGAAGCAATCACCGGCCGTCATCCTTGCCCACTTCAACGGCGGCGCAAGCACCGGCGGTCATCGTAAGTCCAACCTTCTACTCAACATGCAAAAACACAAAGGCATCTACGCCTCTCGAAGCACAAGGCAGCCACGCCTCCACAATGCGGCTAGAAGACGATTCAAAGTCCTCGCGCATTACATCAAGCTGCGGCTAGAAGACGATTCAAAGTCCTCGCGCATTACATCAGCTGCGGCTAGAAGACGATTCAAAGTCCTCGCGCATTACATCAGCCGGCTAGAAGACGATTCAAAGTCCTCGCGCGTGGCATCAACCGCCGCCGAGAAGACGATTCAAAGTCCTCGCGGCGTGGCACCCGCCGCCGGAAGACGATTCAAAGTCCTCGGCGTGGCACATCAAGCTGCGGCTAGAAGACGATTCAAAGTCCTCGCGCATAAACCGCCGCCGGATGACGATTCAAAGTCCTCCGGCGTGGCATCAGCCGCCGCGAAGACGATTCAAAGTCCTCCCGGCGTGGCACCAACCGCCGCCCGGAAGACGATTGAAAGTCCTCCGGCGTGGCACAGCCGCCGCGAAGACGATTCAAAGTCCTCCCGGCGTGGCACCAACCGCAATCGGAAGACGATTCAAGTCCTCGCTCTATCTCGGCCGGAAGGCCTTAAACCACCCGATTAGGAAAATCGTAAAATTTCCATCCCGGGACGCCACCATGTCCTCACAATTGACCTCGGCGGTCACCACATCTTAGGACACCACCACGTCCTTACCGCGACCTCGGCGGTCACACAACACTTCGGGGCACCACCACGCCCACATGCGCTCCACAAATTCACGACCTCGAACTACGACCCGGGCTTGATTCCCGCCGGGGATACGTAGGAATCCTATCGCGGGGTCCGGCCATCGACCTATACGGTCACCTAGGACACCACCACGTCCTTCCCCTCGACCTATACGGTCACCCGGGACACCACCACGTCCTTACCACTGACCTCGGCGGTCACACGACACTTGAGGGCACCACCGCGCCCGCATTCACAAAACACTCACCCCACACCCGAACTACGACCGAGGCTTGATTCCCGCCGGGGATACGTAGGAATCCTATCGCGGGGTCCGGCCTATTGACCTAAACGGTCACACTGAAAGGACACCACCACGTCCTCACATTGACCCTCACGGTCACTTCCTCTCCCGGCACGCGATCCAGTTAGGACCACTTATCTTATCGGCGACCCCACTTCTTTCATAAGTGACGTCGTCGAGGGCTTACTGTAAGTACCCCAATCTGGATCACCCCCTTTCAAACACACGGGAAACTCCGCAGACTCATCAACGCAGTCTCGAAGACCTCTGGCACTCAAAACCCTCTCAAAACCCTCTCGAGCCCCCAACCAAACCAAGGGAGGAGCCTTCGCAGGATAAAGGGACAAAAGGACCTTTTGGGAATTTTCGGGAAATTGGAAAAGCAATTAAGGTCCGTACGGACCTCTTTGTGTCAATGATTACTAAATCCCCTTAAAGTCCACAATATTCCCTCAAATCCAGGAAGAAATGATTACCCAAATGCATGGTTGGTCCGTACGGACCTCTTTGCATCTTTGAGTTGGTCCGTACGGACCTTCTTGCATGGGGGACATCATCATTCCGAATATTCACCATCATTGCGAGATTCCCTCAAATCGAGGAAATCCAAAATTACGGATAACCAAGAAGGTCCGTACGGACCTCTTTGCTCGAAATTTTACTATAAATAGAGGGCTCCCCCTCCTCATTTTCACACACCTCCCTCTTCTCTCTTCCTCCCTTAGCCTTCGGCTCCCCTCTAAGTCCTCTCGAGGCACTCCCGGCCCCTTTCGGATCCTTAGAGGCCTTAGAGCTCCCTTGTGGTGCTCAGAAGCCTCCCGAGCGCTCCCGAGACGCTCCCGCGCTGCCCGAGGCACTCTCGAGGTACTACGAGGCCCCTCGTGGTACTCCGAGGCCTTGCACAGTCTTTCCACGGTGTCCGGCTCTTTCAGAGTCAAACCGACGATCCCAGCCACGCAGAAACTCTGCCGAGTGACTCACTGCCACCACTGACGCACGCCGAACCTGCGCCCGAGTGATCCCGACGATCCCCACGCACGCCGAACCTGCGCCCGAACGCGGCCTACAACCTCAACTCACGCCGAAACTGCGTCGCGGACAACCGGTCCCTCCCGAAGCAATCCCGATCCATACCGGAACGCTACTCAGACCTCAAACACTATTCCCCAGCGGAAGACAGACACGAACCAACATTGGTAAGGCTTCCTTCCTACACTATTTCAATACATTTCCATACATAGCATACAATGTAGACATCCGATCTGACATGCATTTTTAAAAGCACACACACACACACACACTGACATTTAAAGGATATTAGGGGTATCAGAAAGACTCGTTTTACGAGGCTACTCGGAGTGAGCTCTAATATTCTAATATTCTCTTCCGGGAGTCATCTGACTCCGAACTCAAAATCTCATCACACAAAAACAGTTTAAAATTATCTTTAAACTGATGCCCTTTTTCAATGTTTTGGGCTTAATAAAAACGGCGTGGCGACTCTACAAAAACAAAAAACGGCGAGACACGTCGCTCCAACGCGAAAGACGCCAGATGCCGGGGCTGCGAAGCCTTTCTCGGATCCAGGTAATTTCACAGCTGTAGATAATCAAATCATTCACAAACATCATGATCACATAAGTGGTCCACTGACCTTATCAAACCAAATCCCATAAAGGGAACAAAATGACTCCGCAGAGTCCTAAACAGTGTATCCGGAACACCCCACCACTAATTTGAAGTGGTGTACTAAGTTTGCCCGAAGGCCAAATATCAAATATACCCCGCCGAAGCAGATTGTCTAACTTAGCGATCATTGAAGGAACAAAAATCATATCATATCAAAACTCATTTTTATACAGAATACGAACTTTCACAATAACAATAAATTTTGTATTTATGAAATCAAACGAACGATTTAGCAAATGAATAACAAAAGATTAGCAAATAACGGTAAATGAGGGAGTCAAAACAAATACTGACGCGAGGTCAGCTTTTACGTATCAAAGGAACGTACATCGCCAAGAAATATGCGAAAGCCTAAAAATGAAACGGAGCAGAAATCAATTAACTTAAAGATGTATAATCCCTTACCTTAATTTTTGTTGTACTTGACAATTAGTCCGAACGCGTACAAGCCCGCTCAATCTCCTTTGCCAAAATCTAAAGTTGAACAGTAAATAAAATGATACCGCTCAGCATTTTAATTTAGATGAATATATTGTTTTTTTTTTCATTTTTTTCAACGGAGGTATCCCCTCACGTCCACTTCCTAAGCCTACTTAGAAAGGAATAGCACCATAGTAATATAATCTCCCAAAACAAATCAAAACAATAGATTAGAACTTACCTTTCCTTCCTTCTCTCTTTCCACAGCTCACGCCCAATTGTCAACTTTTTTTTTTACTCTTTAGTTACTTGTGAACTAACATCTCCTTTGTAATATATACTCCCTCTAGCCTAGGAACGGCTGACTCTTGATATCCCATTTAATTACACCAATTAACGTCTGAACCATGATATCCCATTTAATTACATCAATTAAAGGCTGACCCATGATATCCTTCAATTGTGTAACCTCCAGATAATGTCATAAAAAAAACCATAGGTTACCTCGTTTTATTACAATTGACGGTTCTAAATTTATTTAAATATTATATTTATTTATTTATTTTATTATTTATTTTATTATTTATTTATTTATTTATTTATTTATTTTATGGATATTACAGTTATAAACATACTCTAATTCATTTTGTAATTGCATAACATCAATTATTTCCATATTTTGAGAATTAATTTGGTGTTGTTGAGCTAAATTCTGAAGTTGAAAAATAAAGTTATTGAAGATTATTCTCAGCCATTTCTTTCCTAAATCATTGTGAATAAGTATCTCTCATCCCTACTTTATTTATTCTCATGTCTTATTCATCTTTTATTGTTGCCATCATCAATATGGTTTGTCAGTAATCCCCTAATTCTTGGGGTTGGAAATTTAGCAATTATGTGTTCATTTTTATAACTCATGTTTCTTTTCTTCTTCTGCATGTCAAATCAATTTGTATGATTTTAGTTAATCAAGAGAAGGACTTAGCAGTGAATCTTGATTAATGGAACCATATGAATTGAACCGGGTATCATTAGTCACGAGAGTAGTTTAATGGCCTAGGGATGATCCTTTAGTGGAAAATACGTGGAAATAACATGAACTATAATGGATTTTGACTAATGTACGGAACCCTCGAGACATAGGCCGTGTTAGTCTTAAAATACGTGTGTTAGGCCTTGATCGTGAGTAGTTAGCACAACCTAGCATATCATACTTGATTTATGACATGAATAATATATAAAAGCATGATTTATTTGATGATTGCATATTGTTTAAATTTACAATCCCGAGAATATCTTCATCATATAGAGTTTAATTCAAAGTTAAAGTAATTTGTATTTGTTTCTAGATATTCGACATGATAATTCTCCCCCAATCATATTTTATTTACTTATTTTACATAAAAGCAAATTTTATATAATACATACGCACCGTGCACTTGCGGTATTAAAACAAGCCGTTCATTTTGGCTTGATAAGTTTTTGGCGCCGTTGCCGGGGACAACGGTTTATTTTTTATATTTGTCTTTATTATATATATATATATATATATATATATATATATATATATATATATATATTATTTTTTTTTAATTTTTTTAATTCTTTTATTTTAACATCTCTTTCGAAGATTTGTTGTCTTTGAATACTTTTTAGGTATATTCGGAGTTTATTAAAAGAACCCGGATCTTTCTTGAATAATTCGATCTGGAACCTGAAAGGACTTTTCACGAAAGACTGAGGAGGTTAAAAGAATTACTAGAACAACAAATGGCGGAAGGAGAACCCGCGACACCACCACCTAGAACCCTACGTGACTTTGTTAACCCAAGTACCCTTGGTACTAGATCACCAATAGTTGTGCCAAATGCCAATACGACCAACTTTGAGATCAAGACGCAATTACTACACATGGTTATGAATAACCAATTCAGCGGATCGGCTTTCAAAGACCCCCATCTCCACGTTCAGTCATTCTTGGAGTATTGTGACACCACCCGAATTTAAGGTGTCACATCGGAGACAATAAGGATGCGCCTTTTCCATTTTTCTTTAAAGGATAAGGCAAAACAGTGGTTGAATTCCGTCCAAACCAATTCTTTAACAACTTGGGACCAAATTCAAGAAGAATTCCTTGGACGTTTCTTCCCACCAAGCAAGACCACTCAAATTCGGACGAAAATTACAAATTTCAACCAAACGGAAAGTGAGACACACTATGATGCTTGGGAGAGATATAAAAAACTCCTAAGGATTCGTTCTTACCATGGGTTGGAGAAATGGTTGATTGTCCACACATTCTACAACGGTCTCTCATTCAAAACTAGAGAGACCATTGATGCCGCAGCAGGAGGTGCACTCATGAACAAAGCAGTAGATGAAGCATATGATTTAATAGAGAACATCGCCTTGAACCATTATCAGTGGTCAAACGAGAGGGAGCAACCTCAATGCACCCCAGGTAAGTATAATAGTGATGTTGTTACCCTTTTATCACCAAAAGCTGATATGTTTCTTAAAAAGATTGAAAGCTTGAATGTAAATCCCGTGGCCAACATTAATGTTGTTTGTGAATATGTAAGTTAAACTCACATAGTACGGAATGTTGTGCCTTGCTTGACACTACCTCTAGTGATCAAGTAAATTTTGTTAACTCTTTTGGGCAAAAGGGTGGTATGTATTCAAACACATACAATACCGAATGGAGAAATCACCCCAATTTTTCCTATAAGAGTAATAATATTTTAAACCCACAATCTTCTACACAACCGCCGGGATTTACACAAAATAATTTCAACAATAATTCTAATGTTTTTCCTCCCCCTAAATCTAAGTTTGATCTTTTAATGAATTTCATTGTTGAAAATAAAAATGCTCAAGAAAAGACTTAACAATGAATTTAGGGAAAACTTCAAGCAATTAAATGCTAGATTTGATAATCTAGTCGCTCATAATAAAATGCTTGAACGTCAACAAGCTCAACAGGCCAACGCTTTGCATAAATCACAAGGGAATCTTCCCAGTCAACCACAAAGGCCTAATGAGCATGTTGATTTAATAATCACCATGAGCGGTAATGAACTGATAGACGTCAACCCTAGTGAAGAGAATGTTAGTCCAACCCCACCGATGGTTGAGACTTATAAAGATATTAAGAAGGGGACAAAATCCCCTATGCTTGATAGAAACTTTGATCCACCAATACCATATCCACAAAGGTTGATTAAGAAAGAAGTAAATAAAGAATATGCCGAGTTAGAAGTTTTTGATACAATAAATGTTAACATTCTATTTTCTGATAACATACAAAAAATGCACTTTTATAAACGACGTTTAAAAGAAATGCTTTCAAGTAAAAGGAAATTAGAAGAATTTGAGAATGTCACTTTGGCGAAAGATGTTAGTGCTATTTTGCAAAAGAAACTTCCCCCAAAAATTAAGGATCCCGATACTTTCTCGATACCTTGTAACATTGGTAGATGTAACATAGACAATGCTATGATTGATATAGGGGCTAGCGTTAACCTAATGCCATTATAGGTAAATGAGAAACTAGGTGTGGGGGAACTCAAACCCACCACCATTTCTCTATAACTGGCGGACCGCTTCATACAATACCCAATTGGAAAAATGGAGAACATGCCTTGTCGAATAGAGAACCTGATCATCCCTGTCGACTTTGTGGTACTCGAGATAGAAGAATACCATCTAATTCCGATAATTTTAGGGAGACCATTTCTTGCCACCGCAAGGGCAATAATTGATGTAAAAATGGTACTCTCTCTCTCTCTAAATGTTGGAAGCGAAAAGGTTGAATTTGATAGAAAAAACTCGAATCTCGAGAACCCTTGCCAATAAGTCAACACCCTTAAAGAACATAGTAAGGAGGGTGGAAAATCACAATCTAAAAATTTGTTTAAAAAGTATCTTATAAATGAGAAATGTTTAAATTGTAGTAAAAATAATGATGTGTTCAACTATTCTGTATATCATAGTACTAATCATTTAGCAAAAAATGAGAACACCAAGGAAATGAAGGTGTTGGATGGGGGAAGCACGCCAAATAGCGTACGTGCAAGGATTATAGACAATTAATCCCATCAAGAACAAATACGGGATGGCGCGTATGCATCGATCATAGAAGCTCAATCACCCCAAAAGGCATGAAATGGGGAGTTGTTAAAGATAACAGGCCATCACATTATCATTCACTACCCATTTTAATTAAAGGAAAGGGGTAAAGCTAACGACATTAAACAAGCATCATCAGGATAGTAACCGATAGATTATAATTTTTTTTTCGTCTTTTATTAATTTTAATATTTATATTATTATTATTATTTATTATTTTTGTTAATAATCCTTATTTTGTACTAAAAAAAACAACATGTAATAAATAGCAGAAGCATGGTCGTATCCTTCATCATAGCGCGGTCGAGCGTACTACAGTAGCACGGGCGGAGAGATTTCAACACGCGGCCGTGCAAATGTTTCTGTATTAAATTTTTCGGCCCAAAAATCAGTTGCACGGCCGTGCTATTATCCTATACACGGCTGTGTCGATTGCATGTAAAGACGCACCTCCTCATCAAAATCGGGTCTTTTGGAGCCTCTTCACTCTTTTCTTCACTCTCTATCTCTCTACCTACTCCCCCATCCACCTTCAAAACCCTCTCAATCCTCCATTAAATCCGACCAAACAACCTTCCCCCACCATAAATCTCTATCCAAACACTACCCCAACCGTCCAAACCCATCAATACATCCCTAAAAATCCCAAATCCAAAAACCCTAAATTCTGATCCAAGTTCGCAAGTTTGATGGACTTCTAAGGAATTGAAGCTCAAGAAGGGAACTCTTTGACAAATTGAAGCTGCGCAACCAGAGAATTACAAAGATTCAAAATTTTTGGCATAAATTTTGCTCAAATCTTCCGGGTAATATAAATCCTCTTTTCACTTGCTTTTCAATTGTTGGAACTTGAATATTCTTGATTATCATGGCTACTAGAGTGAAGGGAAAGTCTTCAAAACCCCGATAACCCATCCAAGAAACCCAAAAAAGATTCAACATCAACCCCTAATCTTAACCCGATTCTTCACAATTTGGGTATCGAATTCAAAAACCCAACTGAGGTTTCTAGGTTCACCAACTTACGCTCCAAGTGTATGAGACCCACCCAATTCCCAGATTTGCTTGCCCTTCGAGCCCTAGGAATTCATTCAAATATAATAAAATTACATGGTGTGTTAATGTGTATCGTGTTTCTCTCTCTGCATGAGAAAACCTATGAAAGGCTCACATACTAGTTCTTGTGTACTTTGACGAAAGATTTTTCAACTGAAATTTGTGGGACTACAGGGGAATCATATCAAATGATACATCTCCACTTCCGCCTATTAGGCCAAGAGTATAGCCTTACCTCCTTTCAAATCAATGAAATACTTGGGTTACCCTCTTTCACAAACTTTGAAACCAACAATGCCATTGAGTTTAGGGAAAATGCATTTTGGGAACAAATAACCGGAATCTCTACATTCAAATCTAGATCGGCCAAGGCCTCCTTTATTGTTTACCCCCCCCCCTCCGGCTCATACATAGAATTTATGCTTGCACAATCTTTTCAAGAGAGGATAAGGGGGCGGTCAACAAAAAGGAACTCTATTTATTATGGACTTTTGTTGAAGCACATAGAGAAATTAACATTAGCCATTTATTTGTGTAGTTGTTAAGTGATATAATTACCCCGGGTTTTAATGGAGAAATACATGTGGGAGGGATAATCACTCTCTTTGCTAAGCGTTGGGAGTTGTAGTACCGGAAGATTGGGTTGAAGTCGATGGGTCAACAAAGTTAGATATTCCGACTCTACGGACTATGCAAATGATATCAAAAAAAGGGAATGGGGAGTATTATTGGTTGATGGGGTCGGGAAAAACACCCTACATTGTCCTCCCAAACCTTTGCCCGAACCCACCAACCAAATTCTTGGCTTTTCCCTAACGCCCTAAACCAAGAAGCAGGTCAAGCGGGTCTAGAAAATGAAGAAGAGCAGGAGCAAGCCCCAACCGCTCAACACCAACACAACATTCCACCCGAATTTTATCAGAAGTTCCAACAAATGTTTACCCAAAACAATCAAATGTTTGGTCAAGTGAATGAAATATATGGCCACGTGAATGATTTGAGCAGGGATGTGAACGGCTTAAGTAGAGAAGTACATGGTCTGAGAGGAGATGTGCAAGGGTTTTAGGAGGATGTTCATGGAATAAGAGGGGAAGTTCGGGAAGCCCAAGGACAGCTTGATTATGTGTTTAATTATGGAGCGGTCATTGGCCGGTGTAAGTGCTCCAATTTGAGCTTGTTAGTATTTTCGTTAGAAAATTAACGAAAGTTTTAACATTCCTAACATTTCCTAACATTCCTAACTTTTCTAACAAAGTGAGGGTAAAATGGGCATTGTTATTTAAGGTTAAACCTCAAAAAGAATCTTAAAAAGCAAAACAAAGGAAGAAAACCAAAAATAGAAACGGCTGGAAACATAAACTGGCTGTTAATTTGAATTTTCAAAAGAAATATTCCTCTTGTCCAAAGCTCAAGAAAGCATTTAATGAACGGTGCACGCCGAGGGACCCTATCCGCGCGGACATCTCTCATTTCCAGAGAGGGCTATAAATTGAGCCCTCCAGTCACAAAAATAAGGAGCCACAACACAATTTGCACTGAACCTCTGGCAAAATATAGAGAGAAAACAGTGAGAATTCACTTGAATTGTCACCATTTTCTCTTGAATCTTTCCCAACTCACACTCACTCTCAAATTCAAACCCTAAACACATTCAAGCCTTGAACCAATTCAAACACAAACTCAAAGAAGATAGGTATAACCTCCCTCTTCTTACCCTAAATCTCTCATCCATGCATGCATTTTCAAACTACAAAATGTAGTTCATTCATCTTCTTGTCTTAGATCCAAGAAGATCACCATGGAAGTTCATCTCCATGGATGATCTTCTACAAGGATCAACATTATTTCCAAGTTCTCTTACTTTCTTGCAAAGAAAACACATTTTCAAAACCTTAAAAACCATTTTCAAGCATCAAATCTCATTTTCAAAGGATAAAATTCCCCTTCCCAAGCAAATGAAGTGCTTAGTCCTAATGTACCCCAAGGATGGTTTAGTATAGTTGATTCACCACTAAAATGTCAAGTGATCACTAACCAAAACCTAGGGAAATGGGGACAAGCATGGATGCAAAACCCCCCTTAAAATCATATTTTCTTTCTTGAGAAGTTGCTGTCCAGTAGCAATTTCCTCAGACCTCAGTCCATGGTCTAATTTTTTGGACACAGATAAATGTGGAATTTGGTATTGACTACAAAACACTTTTTGTATCCAACATCCAGATCTTTCCATACATATTTTTACTTTATTTTTTGGGTGAGTAAAACTCCTCTTTTCAAATTTTCTTTCAGAGGCTAGTTCATCAGCTTCTGGGAATCCAGATCTCATATCTGAGGTTTCCAGAAGATTTTGACCCCTCAAATCTTCTCCAAAATGGAAAATTCCTTCGCACAAATCTTATTTAAGGTGTCTGGAACAACTTTCATTCTATGAGTTTATCCAGATTATGAAGTTTTAAGACCCTTGAATCCATTTCAAAATCAAAGGTCCACTGCCTTTTTCATTCTGGCAGAAGTGGTTCTCAACTTCAAAAGGTCTTTTGAGTACCAAATCTCAATCCAAAAATCTTCCAAAAAATCATGGGATCAGTTTAAAGTCTTAAAAAGATATCCCAATTTTTACTTTTCTGAGTTTCAAATTATTTTGGCCAAAACACACACACACACACACACACAAATAATTTTCAGCTTGGAAGACTCGTTTTACGAGGCATTCCGGGTGCACACTAACGTCCTTCCCGGCGTGTAACATGACCTCCGAACCCAAATTTCTGATCTCGGGCTTTTTTCAAAGTTTTGGCCCTTAAAACAAAAATGGCGTGGCGACTCCGTTCTTTTTCCCGGGTTTTATTTGGTTTTTTTCAAAGAAACGCGAAAAAATCGAATTTTTTCCCGCGAAATGGCGACACATCATCACAGCCGGACTTTTCACCACCTCCCCCACCATATCAGTAAGTTTTAATCCCCCCGCCCCATTTATTTTATTGTCTACTTTGTTACTTACAAAACATTGTGGACAATTTTTAT
This sequence comes from Adenophora triphylla var. japonica, assembly GCA_022495995.1. Lineage (NCBI taxonomy): Eukaryota > Viridiplantae > Streptophyta > Magnoliopsida > Asterales > Campanulaceae > Adenophora > Adenophora triphylla. The sequence continues at coordinate 49,972 of JAFEMH010006251.1, read as the reverse complement.
TTCAAGTGTGGGGGAGGGACTTTTCATATCCGTTTTAGTTTCATTAGTTGCATATTAGTTTAATTCTTTATGTTTCTTTTATGCTTGCATTAACTTAGTTGCACGTTTTCCTTTTTCTATTTATGCATTAAAGCACGTCTATTTTCAGTAAAACAAATATCCCTATGATGATATAGTTATTTATCCATATACTTGCTAATTGCCTTGTAATATTATCTTTTCCCTTTTTTGATCATATTTTCTATAACTTGAAAATTTGTTATAAAAAAGAGCATATGAATATTTTGGAAGGTAAATGGAAAATCTTAAATTAATATAGCATTAATAAGATTTTATTAAGAAAAGCATTGTTTTGATTAATAGAACTTTCGGATCATTTAGCACTTGTATACATTTCCTTGTGATTTTTGAAAATTATTCTTTCAAATGTACAACTCAAAACATTGATTTCTATTCCTTTTAAAAGTATTTATAATCGTTATGCACTTTTTAAATCACAACCTTCAAATAAAAATTCATCTTGTCATTTTCACTAATCAAGGCTAATCAATTTTGACTTAGTATTTATTTATCTTGTAAGGTCATCCGCTCAAAAATCTAAATGAGCAAATCATTAATAGAGTGTGACGACCTAAAACAAGGGATGGCTTTGCCACGTATAAAAAGGATATAATTATTAGCCTTGACCATTTTCCACTATCATCCTCCGCTCCCATTTTGTGATTCAAGGTGCATGTCAATCCTATGAGTACTTTTGAATTGTGAATAAAGATCATTTCTTCTTAATGGTACATTTCAAGTATGAAATACTTATTCAAAAAACATTCTAAGAGTGAGTTTCATTTTACGCCCAAGTTTGTGATCCAAAAATTCATTTTTTTCACTACATTATGCCTTTGCTTGATCAAGTTTTATTCATCCTATATGAATTTATAGTTTTAAATTTACTCCCTAATGTCTTTCTAGAATTTCTTCCTAAAACTCTTTAAGTTGTAAAAGATATGAGTGGATAGATATAAGGCAATTTTCCGAGTCAATGACACTTGTAACATTTATTTTCTGATGGGTCTATTATATGTTTCTTCTATTTTGTCATTGCATACTTCTCCATTTCTACTTTTTTTATTCTTAAACATGCTTGGGGACAAGCAATAGTTTAGTGTGGGGAGTTGATAAATGGCTATTCTATAGTCACTTATAGCATTTTAATTGCATCATTTACCTTAATTTTATTACCATTTAGTCTAATTTATCTTCTTTTATTTTATATTACTGATTTTATGCTTGGTTGGTATACTTGTGTGGTTGTACAGAGCTTAGGGACAATTTTTGTACTGATAATGATTGGTACATGTTCATTCAAATGAAAGGATCAAAGCGGGAAGGGGCAATTTGGAAAAATAAGTAACCAGACCAGAACAAGGCTTGCACAGACGCGCTTTGAGGATTGCACGGCCGTGCAGCACGGGCATGCACAAATATAGACGCATTCGTACCAAACTCTCTGTTTCTAAAAAATTGCTCCAAGACCATTTGCACGGCCGTGCAGTCTATAAGACGCGGTCGTGCACTTGCTGTTGCCAGATTAAAAAGGGTGCCTTTTCAAGATAGCTTTTGCATGAGTCCCAACCTTTCATCCAAATGCCTATATATAGGACGTTTTCCATCAGTTTTAGATATATAGACACATCCAAAGATAGTTATAAACATACTATAATTCAGTTTGTAATTCCATAACATCAATTATTTCCATATTTTGAGAATTAATTTGGCATTGTTGAGCTAAATTCTGAAGTTGAATAGATAAAGTTATTGAATATTATTCTTAGTCATTTCTTTCCTAAATCATTGTGAATAAGTATCTCTCATCCCTACTCTATTTATTCTCATGTCTTATTCATCTTTTAATGTCGCCATCATCAATTCGGTTTGTGAGTAATCACCCTAATTCTTGGAGTTGGAAATTCAGCAATTATGTGTTCATTTTTATAACTCATGTTTCTCTTATTCTTCTCCATGTCAAATCAATTCTCTTATTATTTTTCTTAACGCTTAAAGTAGGGAGACGTCCTTATTTATATGATTTTAGTTAATCAAGAGAAGGATTTAGTGGTGAATCTTGATTAACGAGACCATATAAATTGAACTGGGTATCATTAATCACGAGAGTAGTTTAATGGTCTAGGGATGATCTTTTAGGGAAAATACGTGGAATTAACATGAAATATAATGGATTTTGACTAATGTACGGAACTCTCGAGAGATAGGCCGTGTTAGTCTTAAAATACGTGTGCCAGGCCTTGATCGTGAGTAGTTAGAACAACTTAGCGTATCATCCTTGATTTATGACATGAATAATATATAAAATCATGATTTATTTGATGATTGCTTATTGTTTAAATTTCCAATCCCGAAAATATCTTCATCATATAGAGTTTAATTCAAAGTTAAAGTTATTTGTATTTGTTTCTAGATATTCGACACAATAATTCTCCCCCAATCATATTTTATTTACTTATTGTACATAAAAGCAAGTATTATACATAGTAAACCTCGTCCTCGTGGGATTCGACCAGCATTTTCCCCTTTCTATACTAAATACGCACCGTGCACTTCCGGTATTAAAACAAGCCGTTCATTTTGGCTTGACAAGGACATGAAGATGAATACGAGTTAGTGTGTATTTGGAGTAGCTGCAGGCAAGTTTCTGGCTTCATGGTATCGTAGAGGGGTGTTGAGGCCAATCTAGAGAAGATAAAGGCCTTGGTGTAAATGTAAGAGCCTACGTGCATCAAAGAAGTCCAACGATTGAATGGTAGGGTCGCTGCTTTGGGTCACTTCATAGCCAATTCAGCTGAGAGGTCTCTCCCTTTCTTCAAAACTTTGAGAAGGATGAAAAACTTTGAGTGTACGACCGAATGCTACTCGTCGTTCCAACAGGGGATACCTCGCCTCCCCACCCTTGCTTAGTAGCCCGGTTCAAAGAGAAAACTTGTATGTCTACCTATCAGCTGGAGATCGAGCAGATGTTGCAGTCTGGTAAGGGAGAAAAATGGCCTTCAGAAGCCAGTTTATTACGTGAGCAAGGCCATGTCCGACGTAGAAGGGAGGTACTTCAATGCTGAAAATATAGCTTACGCTTTAGTGGTAGTAGCCAGAAAGGTCCGAGCTTACTTCTCCGCTCACCCTATTGTCGTGCTGACTAGTGCTCCGTTGAGGAAGATATTGCACAAGCCAGAAAGTTCAGGTCGACTGCTAAATTGGTCCAAAAGTTGACAGAGTTTGACATCGAATACAAGCCTCGAAAAGCTTTGCAAGCTCAACCTTTGGCTGACTTCTTGGTCGAGCTTACGTTCACCAAAGAGGATAATTCAGAGAGCACCCCAAGTAAGATCTTGAAGGGGAAGGAGCAATCAAGCCAACAGACAGTTAGTTTACCCGACGACTGCTGGAAGGTTTACTCAGATGGGTCTGCTACCAAGAATGTTAGTGGGGCGGGGATAGTGTTGATCGAACTTGAAACTGGTAGAACTTTTAAAGAAGCTTTAAGGTTCAAATTCCAAGCCTCCAACAACCAGACAGAGTATGAGGCCTTGATCACAGCAGTTGAGTATGCTAAGTGTTTTGGGGTGACAAAAATCATAGCCTACTGTGACTCCCATTTGATCTTGCATCAAGTCAAGGGATATTATGAAGTGATCAACCCTATTCTGATCAAGTATTGCGAGCTAGTGAAAAAGTTGATCCAAGACTTAGAATTCTGGGAAATACAGAGGGTAGACCGTGACGAGAACGAGTTGGCCGACCTTCTATCCAAGTTGGCTGATTCAGACGAGCAGCATGGAAAACCAATCTCATACTTAGAGCATCCAGCATACGAAAGAGTGCAGGTTCTATGCTCGGTCTACGTCTCTAACTGGTGGATTGACGAGATGAAGGCCTACATTGAGACATGCGAATTACCAGTTGACGAACAAAAAGCTAGAGCGATAAGGAAGAAGTCCCCTAGGTTTACTATACATGGGGAGGCAGTGGAATATGTGGTGGACACCCGGGGGCCAGTACTCACCTTGGGGTACTACTGGCCTCATCTAAGGGAGGATGCTCGTGAGTTTGTGCAGAAATATGATAAGTGTCATAGGTATGCCGACCTACCAAGGCTCTCAACAACTGAACAAACTCATGTGATCGCGGCTTGGCCATTCGACATGTGGGGGGGTAGATTTGATTGAACCCTTCCTTCCTGCCCAAGGGAATTGTAAGTATGTGATCGTGGCTATTGATTACTTCACCAAGTGGATCGAGGCAAAACCTTTGGCAAAGATAACAGAGGAAAACTCCATCAACTTCATCCATGATTACATTTGGTGTCGCTTTAGGGTGACACATTCAATTGTTTCAGACAACGGCCTACAGTTTTCAACTGCATTTGAAATAGAGATAAAGAGGTTGGGGGTTAAACACTATAATTCATCAGTCGCTTATCCACAAGGCAACAGGCAAGAAGAGGCGGCAAACAAATTGGTGTTGACAGCGCTAACTAAAGGCCTAATTGGTCGAGTTGGCATATGGTTGGACAAACTTCCCCTTGCTATTTAGGCAGTCCGCACAACCACCCGGGGGCCTACAGGGACCCCTTTGCTCTTACATTTGGGTCGTAAGCCATGGCGCCTGCCGAGCTAAGAATTCCTACAGCAAGGGTGGATTTATTTGATCAAACGGAGAATGACTCCAACAGATTGCTCGACTTGGACCTTTTGGATGAGAAACAGATGACTGCTCGGGTTATAATGGTCAATTACAAGCAGAAAACTAAGGGTTATCACGATAAGAAGATCAAGAAGAGGTCGTTCAACGTTGGGAAATACGTCCTACGGAAGATCGAGGTGACTGGAAAGAAAGCTGAACATAATAAGTTATCTCCGAACTGGGAAAGACCCTACATCGTCACCAGAATTGTTAAGGAAGGGACCTATATAATCGGCCATCCAAGTGGTGATGAACTGAAGCATCCTTGGCATGCTAGCCACTTAGTTAGATATTATTTCTGATTGAGCTCTCTATGTAACGATCTACTTCATCAATAGAAAGGGGTCACCCCCAAAAAAGTTCTATCCACAAACGGTGTTATTCTTGCAATATGATTCAATTCAGGTCCGACTCTTAGTCGATCTCAAAATATTAAACAGATTCGACTAAAGTCCTAAGTCAACCTCGTTATTAAACAGGTTCGACTGAAGACTTATGTCAGTCTCGTTCCTTAAACAGACTCGACTAAAGTCCTAAGTCAACCTCGTTTTTAAACATGTTCGACTGAAGATTTATGTCAGTCTCGTTCCTTAAAACAAACTCGACTAAAGTCTTAAGTCAACCTCGTTCTTAAACAGGTTCGACTGAAGACTTATGTCGGTCTCGTTCTCAAACAAGTTCGACTAAAACCTTAGTCAGCTTCGTTATGGCAAGCTGGTCCGACTAAGACTTTGGTCGATCTTCTACTTAATCTAGTTCGACAAAAAAGACAAAAGAATGGATCAAGGCAAAATGGTTCAAAGGTCAATTATCATCAAAGTAACAAGTCCCCCAAAAGCGGGCCAAGACTTGCCCAAATTTAAAATACAAATGTCATAAGTTAAAATGCCTCCCAAACCGGGCTAAGGCATTGACTACTAAAGACAGTAAAATGAAATTGTTTAGGACTTTTTCAATACAAAACCAAACTAAAATAAAAGACCAATCTTCTTGATCGTTGCTCGCATGCTCCAGCTCTTGCTGCTAGTGGTCTCTCTGCTTAGCCTCCTAAAAAATATGGTCCTGAGTGACCTCTTCATCCTCCTCCTCAGCTTCATCAGCCTCCTCAAGCTCCTGGAGTATGGCATTGAATTTCCTTTGCACCACTGGAGGGGCGATCCAGGGCTCTAGCCCGTCTTCTGCATCTTGGTGAGCAATGACGGCCAAGTCGTTGGCATAGAAATGAATGAGGGAGTGACCCGCTCGAGCTGCCTCATCATACCTTTCAGTATGGGCCCACTAAGCCAATATTTCCAACTAACAGCTCGATGCTGGAATCCACTATGGCCCGCCGAGCCATATGTTGGCGTCCAACATCATAGAAGTCCCTAGCTCGGGACACTATGATATTGTAGCACTCATCACTATTCTTAAATAGCTCGACGGCCGCCTTTTCCCTTGCTTGGGCCTCTTCCTCCCACCTAAGATGAACTGCCTGGTGGTCCTTGATCAACTGTTCCATTCTTCTGTTACGGTCCTGGACCATACCAGACAGATGATCGACCTTGCCTTCAGCTTTGGCCTTCTCCTGGAGGGCCAGTGCCAAATCCTCCTCTAAGGCAGCCTTGATGGGAGCTAGAGATTCTACCTGAGCTTGAAGAGGAGCGAGCCGCTCCCTTGCCACCTTCAGATCAGCTAAAGCCTCATCCCGCTCCTTCTCAGCGTTAAAATGGGCGGCCTGGAGAGCTCGGCACTAGGAGTCAGAGTCCACCAGTTTCTCCCTCAGCTCGGCGGCCTCCCTATCCTTTCTGGAGTACTTGGTGGAGGCTATCTGCTTCTTCTCAATATCTGTCCGCCAGCTGCATTTAGCTTGCTCCGTCAGAGAAAGAGACTGTACATACAAGGAAGAACAGTTAATGAATTGGCGACCAAAAATATAGAGATCAAATAGAAAAGAAAAAATATGAAAAGTACAAGAGTTACCTCGAAAGCAAGGAGGCATGACCTATCATGATATTCTTCAGGAGTGAGCCCCTCCTCTACAAACTGGGCCAGCAGGTCTCTATCCGCAGCCCTTTTCACTATTACTTGCCCCAACCCCAGGTCGGGATATTGGCAGCACAAGGTGTTAATCCCAGTGAGGGGAGGGGCGTCACTTAGCCTCTTCACCATGGCCTGCAATTCTTCGGTGCTTCTAGCAGAGGGGATTTAGAGAGGAGGTTGGCTTGAAGCAGAGCACGCAACTCTAGAGGTAACAGATTCTTCAGGTCCTAGGTCGGCACGTGACCTCTTCCTAAGCCGACTAAGGGGAAGGTCGGTATCAGCTTCCCCCGGCTCATCAGCATCGAGCTCGAGGTCCACAACATTTTGGGGATCTGTCTCAGCTGACCCTTGCTTGGGCTCTGAGCCCGACTCAATCTCGGTCGACATCTCGACCTCCCCCTCTCCCCCAATGACTTGCACTTGGGGGTCTTGCTCGATGGGCTCTACCGGCTCAGACCCATCTACGGGGATCATCCCCAATCCTGCTCTAGGGAGCAAGGCTTTCCTATCCATGGCCTCCTACTCCCGGCTGGCCCTAGCATTGGCAGCTCCATGTGCCTTCTTGTTCCTCTTCCTATCTCCGAGGTCGATGATACGATTCATGTTGGCTTCTTGCTCGGGAGTAAGAACTACACGATCAAAAGAAACGGTTAGCAAAGGGGTAAGCGGGCTAAATGATAGAAAAATGTAAAGGTACTTAACCGCCATAGTGGAATAGGCCTATGTAGTGGCCAGGTTTCTTATTGCAGAAATGGCATTGGGACTCAAATCTCTCCCTCTCATGAATTACCCAAACTGGGTACCTAAGACTCCTAATGATTGGCACTAAGGGGGCTACCTCCCCATCTCCTCCTAGCATCATCCCTGCCTGGATGAAGAAATCCTTGTCCGACCCAAGGGTGGCCCATCTTATGGTGCTCCTCCGAGCCACCAATGTCAACCTACGAGTAAGCTCCCCGCTCCACTCTGGGACCCAATAATCCTCCTCCTTCATGTGGGTTGTATCAGCCTCAGGCAATGGTAACTCCCATCCCTTTCTGCTCTCCACAAGAATCATGTGGCTATTCCACCCTAAAACCTTGTCAGGCAAGTTTGTGAAAAATTTTGGGGCCTTAGCTTTGGCCGGGGTACTGATTCCAAAGGTCCTCTCATTCATTACCACCTTTAAGAACCTCCTAAAGGCATGCATACAGGGATCATACCCCACAAACCTGCTCACCATGGCAAAGAAAACCAATACCCTCACTGTATTGGCGCCCAACTGCATAGGGACAGGGGCCATACACTCCAAGAATTCGCAGATAAAGGGGTCAAGAGGAAGTCGCAGCCCGACCTCAAATGGCCGTAATAGAAAGCTACCCTAGCCGAGTTTAGGACCCATTGCATCCAAGACTGGGCTTTCCTTTGCCTCTCCATGAAATGGGTAAGGTGGAAGTCGTGACGAGGGACCTCAAAGAAATCATGGAGGATGCTGATCCGTGACTCTGTATTCTTTCTCCCTATGGCCGGTCTGGGGGCCACGTATCCCCTCTCATTGCGACATGGAACAACTGTCGGGCAAAACTTGTCCACAATGTTGCCAGAAGAGGAGCTCGACGATGAAGAAGAAGAGGTTTGTTGAGCTGCCATATCTACAGAAGACACAAAAACAGGGAATCAGACCTAGTTGAAGTATGCTACGAGCTATCTAAGGGCGACCTAGATTCCCCTGGAAATGCTAATCTCTCTATAGGAAAAGGAGGTTTATTGGACTTGATGTAAATAACTATTAGGTGGTCTATCAGTTTATTGAATAGATGGAAACGAATAATCCGTGGATCATCCGCCTCCAAATCTCCCATACTCTCACCAGCTGGAAACCCTACCTTGGCATAGAATGAGCTCCACCTATCTAGAATGGTAATGCACTCCTCTCTGGTCAATTCTATCCATGGACCCTCTAGCCTTTTATAAATCATAAGGTTTATGAAGTTATACCCATACCTATCAGCTAGCTCGAAACCAAAGTTCTAGCCATGGCGGAATAATGAGAAAAGCTTGAAAATAATCCGAAATAAGAAAAATTGAAGGGTACCTTGTTAAATTGGAAAGAAACAAAGCACAACGGTGAAACGGAAAGATGGATTGCACCAGAAAATCACGTTCATTGCTATATGTTCTTGCTGAGTTTGAGAGCTTGAAGATGGTAAAGTTTTAAAAGGAAATGAATAATTTCTTATATATGTTTCCAAATCCTTACCTGAATTGGAAAGGGTGGGGGAAATAATCGTTCACTTGTCATTAATGCCCCGCAGCGATTTCCAAGGCAGTTGTCCAATTGTCAGAATCATACCATTATTGCGAGAATTACGGTGCATTAAACAGCGTATCCAAACGCCAAAAGTCAATTGTCGAGAGCGACCTACGTCTACCCAGTCGACCTCCAACGGCGAGAAAAGCGAACCATCACATAAATATTTCATAACTTCTTGGTCGACAAAGTCAATTCAGAAAGTTGGGGGCCACTGAACGAAATAAATGTGACGGGCCAGGCCCAACTAACGAAATCCACCATTTCAGACATTACAAAGACACTGCTATTAAATGGGCCAATCCCTTTGCTACAACTCCAACGGCCCAACAATAAAGATCAGTCGATCTAGCTCATTGTCCGACCATCCTTGGTCCCGACCTAGCTTCGTCCGACATATGATCATCAACTTGAACAATATCCGCCTGGCCAAGACACAAAGTCAGGTCGACCTCGAAAACTCAGGCGACCTCGACCTACCGAAACGTGCGTCTATCTACGACTCAATCTATAACCGTCTTCTACAATCACGCAGATCGTTACCCTTGCATTGTCTCCACGATTTAAGTGATTCATTACGATCCTACACCACTCCTATATATAACAGACTACATCCAACGTAAAGAGCTAATGCATTCTTGGCTATCTTGAGATTACGTTATTTTCATACAGTTTTATACAAACTTATAACACCACATCTCATCATCACGCTGGAGGGTATTAGCCGGAGATCACCACGACTAGTCGTTTGTTCGTGGGTTCAGGTTATAGTTGTTGGATATCAACAACATAACATAAGATTATTATTTTTTGCTTCATGATTAAGGTATATAATAGTCCTAATAAGTTGAAGGTGTGACAAAAATGGTTGAAAAGACTTGAAGAATTAAATGATACCTTTAATGACAAAGTTGAACCAATTTATTCATTAACTTGTGGGCAAGAAAAGAAGCATTTTTGACAAAAGTATTGATTGATGTTTTGCTTGCTATCATTAGGTTGGAAATATACGTTGGTGAGTTCCACAATCAAATGTTAGACCAATTTTTGTGTTTTTGCCTTTCTACTTTGGAGGTCTATTGTTAAAAATATTTTTTTTTGTCTCATTATAAATTTTGTTTATTTTTTTACTCTATATATGCTAAAATAAATGTCGTGTTTTAAATAAAGAGTTTAGTACAATTTTACCATGATACTGATAATGTACAAACAGGTAAACATGTACATTCATTAATATGTTTGACAAATTAACCGTAACATATGAGACAAAAGTTACTAGAAAATGTGTCTTGAGGTTATTTGCATACAATAGCTAGTTGAGTAGTAAGGTTGAATATTCTGATATTTTAGTGATTTGTGTGAATAAAGTGATAAACTTGTAGTTTTTCTCATTTTGGGGCTGGAGTTTTATTTTTGTATCAATTTGAGACCTGGATGTAAATTCAGTTAAGTTTTGGATGGAAAATTGACATGTGATCACGTGGGTTAGTAATTAGGGTTACTAATCAAATTAAAGCTACAAAGAAAAGGTTTTATCGAAAGAAAACTACTGGCTTATAACATTTTGACATACTTCAGTGAGCCTTTTGATTAAATTCATATATAAGTGATTTGTCATTATCAAACAAACTCAAGTATTAAAATTCAACAACTTAATAATTTCAGCTCTATATTTTCAGAGCTTAATTTTCAATTTTACCAAACAGACCCTAAGGGTCAACCGTTTAGGTTGGAAAATTTAGATAAATTCGACACATTTTCAGTTTTACCAAACATATCCTAAGGGATAATCATATTTAAGAGTATAATTATTTTTAGAATTTAATGAAAATAGTTGACACTCTCTACACTAGCATTTTGTTACCCTAACACTAACACTGACACTTTTTTATACTGATACTTAATAATACATGCAATGACACTCTTTACACATGCATTTTTTTACACTAACACTGACACTAGCGGGGAAACTAAACACTTTTTTTAACTTATAAAAAATGCGTTTTTTTTTAAGATTTTGACATTGTTAAATTGCATTAATATTTTTTTTTCTAATTTGAAACTAATTTTAGGTGAAAACTCAAATTTTATCATTGTATCAAATATCGCATTTGATGAAAACTCAAATTTTATCATGATATTGTATCAAATATAGCATTTGATTTGTTAATACTTTTGGAAATATGTTTTACTAATTTGTACCATGATAAAATTAAATTGATACTATATTTTTATATTTGGAAATGCTATAGTTATTTTTAAACAAATACTCCCTCCGTCCCACGTTAGTTGAGACTAACTTTTTGGGCACACCAATTAAGGAAAAGTAAGTGAGAGAAAAAGTGAAAGAAAATGTTGTGAGTATGAAGAATTAAATAGGAGAGAGAATGAGTGGGAGGAATAGTTAGGAGAGAGAATGTTGTGAGTGTAAAAGTGAAATAGGAGAGAGAATGAGTGGGGTAAATAGTGAAGATTCCTTTGCCATTTTGGGCAGTCTCAACTAACGTGGGACGGCCCAAAAGGGAAAGAAGTCTCAACTAACGTGGGACGGAGGGAGTATATATAAGTACAATAATTATTTGACAAAAACTTGGGTGAGAACATGAAAACCCGTCTCATCCATGAGACGGGTCGGATCCTGACCCATCACCCGCCCAACAAAGCCAATCCACGCCTCCGCCCAAGCTTTTTGCATATGGGCGGTCGCCCAAGCTGGAATGGGCGGTCGCCCAAGCTGGAATCAGCCCACATTTGCCTTAAGCCCAATCCTTCAGCCAACATAAAGTAATAGTTTGTATACATTAAAGTAATAGTTTGTATACATTAAAGTAATAGTTTGTATACATTAAAGTAATACATATATACAGAAAAGTAATAATGTTTTTTCCTATGTTTTCTTCGTTTGGCAAAAGTAATACTTATTATAACTAAAATGTAACAAACGTGTTATTTATATATAATAGTATTTGTACATAATTGTAACACATATGTATAGGTATATATGTTTTCATGTAAAAGTATTACATTATCTATAGAAATATGTTACAATTTCATCTATCAAAGTGTTACATTTACTTGTATAAACTATTACATTCATATACATGAGTTAGGGAAAAACTATTACTTAAAGTAATACATAGAAAACTTAGGGAAAAACACTATTACTTTTCTGTATATATGTATTACTTTAATGTATACAAACTATTACTTTAATGTATACAAACTATTACTTTAAGAGATGGTAACTATTACTTTTTCTCGAAAAAAAAAAAAAAAAAAAAATAAAAATAAAAATAAAAAATTGGCCTATAAAAGGCTGCCACGTGGCGGGTCATGCCCCATGGGTCATGGATCGACCCGTCTCATGCATGAGACGGATCATGACCCGTCTCACAGGAGACCGCCTCTAATTATTTTGAAGCAGAAGTAGCAAAATGAAAAAAAAAAAAAAAACACTAAATGAAAGAAAAGAAATTCAAAATCTGGGCCTGTCACCACTCGGCCGGGCCGGGCCGGGCCGAACAGGTTTCACCCAGAATATTAACTAAGTAGCACATGGGCTTTCTCTTATAGTAAACGCTTTCTAAGTCTTTCTAAGTGAATGAAGCTAAACTTGGGTCATGGTGTTAGACCTGGATTGCGTCATCATTAGGTTTAAGAGTATAATTATTTTTAATGCAATACTATAAATATTATCAATAATTATTTTTAGAATTTAATGAAAATAGCTGATTTTTTTATAAAATATTGATCAAAATTCAATTTAATTGATAAAAAATTAAAAATAATATTTACTTCCTCCGTCCCACCAAAACTGATACTTATTTCCTTTTTGGTCCGTCCCAGCCAAACTTTCCTTTTTGGTCCGTCCCAGTCAAACTGATACTTCCCAAAATGGCAAGGAAATCTTCACTATTTACCTCACTCATTCTCTCTCCTATTTCACTTTTACACTCACAACATTCTCTCTCCTAACTATTCCTCCCACTCATTCTCTCTCCTATTTAATTCTTCTTACTCATAACATTTTCTTTCACTTTTTCTCTCTCTTACTTTTCCTTAATTTGCATGCCCAAAAATTTGGTCTCAATTTTGATGTGACGGAGGGAGTATTTTAAAACGAAAGAAATATGTATTTAAGTAAAGGTACCGCGACATTACACTTATATATCACAAATAAGAATACTATTCTCACATGCACTACCCTTGATCTCTTTCTTTTTATGTTTGCCACTTCCTTTCAAAATAAATTTTATACTCCCTCCGTCCCACCAAGAGTGTCACCCTTTTAGGGGTGACACGCAAATTAAGGAAAAAAGTGGAAAGAAAAACTGTTGTGAGTGTAATTTGAAAATAGGAGAGAGAATTAGTGAAGGAAATAGTAAATTTAAAAAGTGTTGTGAGTGTAGAGGAGAGAGAATTAGTGAAGGGAATAGTGGATGGGATAATAGAATATTAATAAAACATTTCCTTTTTAGGAAAGGTGGCGCTTCAAACGGGACGCCATTTTGAGTAAAAAGTGACTTGGAGTGGGACGGAGGGAGTATTTATTTTTAATTAAAAACAAAAATAAATACTCCGGATTTATTTCAGAGACATGAACAGAACTTTAATATTGCATTATGAACACTAATTTTCAAACAAAGAAAAAGTTTGAATTGACTAAAAAAAATCATGATTAACACAAGCAATTAAATAAAAAATTGTAAAACTTTAGAAACTCTTTCTGTTTATTTCTTTCTATACTTACTCAATAGCAAACCAAATACTCCCTCCGTCCCAGACCAAGGGTATATGGGGGGAATTTCACGCTTCTTAAGAAATTTTTTAAAAAATGAATAAAAGTTAAATGTGAGATAGGGAATAGTAATTAAATGTGTGGTAGGAAATATGAGAGATAATGTAAAAGTTAAATGTGTGGTAGGGAATAGGAGAGAGAATGTAAAAGTTAAAAATATTTAATAGGAGAGAGAATGAGTGGGAGGAATAGTAGTTAAATGTGTGGTAGGAAATAGGAGAGAGAATGTATAAGGATATAATGAATGATTTTTTTGTAAATATATGAAGATGATAAGGGTATTAATATATTCAAAAACTTGCCTTTTTTGGAAATGAACTCTTGGTCTGGGACGTCCCAAAAAGGAAAGATAAACCCTTGGTCTGGGACGGAGGGAGTATATAATAGTTACAAAGTGGAGAAAACAAGAATAGAGATAAGAATACAAAATCTCTAACCTTGAACCTATCCTTTCTATGTTCCTGACTCTTAACCTTTCTTCTGTACATACATGAAACCCCTTCATATATTGTTTCCTAATCTTTGTACACTGAATTGCGCCTGGGAGACAGAAGGTTCAGCCGTGGTTTGCTCACATGCTACTGCATCATCCTTAATACGCCCCCGCAAGATGGACGATCCGAGAAGAAGGCCAATCTTGGAAGTAAGTTGTTGGAAGCGTATGCAAGGTAGCGGTTTTGTCAGAATATCTGCTAGTTGATCCGTACCAGAAATGTGTTGTACACGGAGAGAACCGGACTGAACTTGTTCACGAACAAAGTTAAATGAGAGAGCCACATGTTTCATCCGAGAGTGGAAGACCGTGTTCGCAGAATAGGTTGTGGTGCCTAGGTTATCACAATAGACCACAAGTGTATTGTGCTATCATTGAATTCTCACACTTTTCTTTCCTTATTAAGAACAATGGGACACCAACACGGAGGTCCTGGGTTCGACTCCCCCCAGTGGTTAGAGTGGGTGATTATCCCTCCCTATTAATATTAGGCGCCTCTGGGGGGGGATTTTAAGGGAATTTCAGAGAATTGAGGGACTTGTTAGTAAAATTGACTTACACAAAAAAGGGGCTTGACTCGAGATGGGCAAGCCAAAAAAAAAAAAAAAAGCCACGAGTCAAACTCTCATCCATGGAAACCTTGAGGATGGCGTCTACATTTGGCACCATCCGCCCATTCAAGCTCACTCAATCTCTCTCTCTCTCTCTTCACAGCTGTGGCATCATAGATTAGGACATCCCGCTTCCCATGTTCTTAGTTTATTACGTAGCAAGTATAGTTTATCTATTTCTTCTAGTTTACCTCCATGTAACTCTTGCTTTATTAATAAAAGCCACAAGCTGCCTTTTGCATCTTCTCTTGTATCACATGCTCCTCATGATCTCATTTATTCGGATGTTTGGACCTCTCCCGTCTATTCCCTTGACAAATTCAAATACTATGTCATCTTTGTTGATCATTACACAAAATACATTTGGTTCTACCCTCTAAAACACAAATCTGACACCTATAACACCTTTCTTCGCTTCAAAACACTAGTCGAAAAATACTTCCAACGTCTCATCATTCAAATCTACTCTGACAACGGGGGCGAATACCTCAAACTCACACCAACTCTAGCTCATGATGGCATCACCCATCTCACCACCCCCCCTTCACACTCCTGAACACAACGGGTATGCCGAATGTCGTCACCGCACATTGTTGAAACGGGTCTCACCCTCCTTTCCCATGCCAACCTACCCCTTACCTTTTGGCCCTACGCTCTCACCACTGCTACCTACCTCATAAATAGACCGCCTACTCCCATCCTTAACAATGATTTCCCCTACCTCCGCCTATTCCGCTCCCCTCCAAACTACACCAAATTACGTAGTTTCGGTTGTCTCTGCTATTCCTGGCTTCGCTCATACACTCCCCACAAGCTAGCCCCAAAATCCATTTCATGTATCTTTGTTGGCTACTCACCTACGCAAATTGCGTATTACTATCTCGACCCCACCTCCCATCTAGTCTACACCTCCCGCCACGTCCGTTTTGTTGAAACCACCTTCCCGTACAACTCCCCCGCCTCCACTTCCCCCACAGCTTCCGCTCCCCCTCCCTCTGACTGGCACACCCTATTCCTCCCTATTCTAAACACTACATCCTCTGCCCCACCTCCCCCCTCCCCCCTCCCCCCCCCCCAACCAACCCAAACCTGTCGCCCAACCCCACTCCAACTGAACCATCATCCCCCCCTCAGCCTGAAACAACCTTATCTCCTCCCACCCCCACCTCTCCTCCACCTCCCACCCATACTATTACCACAAGATTATTCCATGGCATCACCAAACCCAATCCCAAGTATCCCAAGTATGCCAACCTTTCCCTACTCACCTCCCCCACACGCCTTCCCACCACCACCAAACAGGCCCTTTCCATCCCACATTGGCGTAATGCCATGATTGCAACATTGTCGGATGCAAATGGGTTTTTTGCATCAAGTACAATCTCGACAACACAATTCAGAAATACAAAATCTCTAACCTTGAACCTATCCATATAACTTTCTATGTTCCTGACTCTTAACCTTTCTTCTGTACATACATGGAACCCCTTCATATCTTGTTTCCTAATCTTTGTACACTGAATTGCGCCTGGAAGACAGAAAGTTCAGTCGTGGTTTGCTCACATGCTACTGCATCATCCTTAATAAAAATTATATTTAATTTAAGACAAATACCACAAAAATAAGCTATAAATATTATCAATAATTATTTTTAGAATTTAATGAAAATATTATCAATAATTATTTTTAGAATTTAATGAAAACTACAAACCTATAACATTTTGACATGCTTCAGTGAGCCTTTTGATTAAATTCATGTATAAGTGATTTGTCATTATCAAACAAACTCAAGTATTAAAATTCAACAACTTAAGCCAAAAACTTATAAAAAACGCGTTTTTTGTTAAGCTTAACAAAAAACGTGTTTTTATACGGGCACAACTCCCGTTCATCCCCAAATTCAAACACACACACAGTCTCTCTCTAGCCTACCGGGAAACCAGCCAATCCCTCCAATCACCGAACCTCCCCGGCGACGTCCATCCAACAAAGGCAAACCACCACTACCAACAAAATCAAGCAATCACTACGAACGTGACGATTATCACGAATTCTTCAACAGAGGATCTCAGTCACCGTTGTATCCGATTTCGCCACCGCTGCCGCCTTTCGAAATGCCGGAGATGAAATTCAAGGTACGAGGAGATTTCGTTAGCATACGAAGCGCTCAGAGCTCCGTGCGTAATTCTCCGGACAGGATGTTGATTTCTCTTCGGACGGTGGAGAAGTCATGGGGTCTGTGTTTTTCCCAAGCCCAGATGCTAATCCTTTTCTCTTTCTCGAAGTAATTAATCAGGGTTCGATTTGTATTGTATTTGAATACCATTTTGGAAATTTGCTGTTGTTGTTGGTGGGAGATTTGATGTGCCAGTGCTAGAAATTTGATGTGCCAGTGCTAGGGATTTGATGTGCCAGTGTATGTGTTTCTGAGTGCCAGTTCATGTAATTTTTGAATGCCATGTATTTTTGAATGCCAGTTCATGTAATTTTGAATGCCAGTCCATTTTTTTTTGAATGCCAGTTCATGTTTTTTTGAATATCAGCAAAAATAATTATCAGTGTTTTTGAGTGCCAGTATATGCATTTTTGAGTGCCAGTAAATGTGTTTTCAAATGCCAGTCCATGTATTTTTGAATGCCAGTGCTTGTATTTTTGAGAGCCAGCAAAAATATTAGTGTAACAAAGTGCCAGTGTTAGTGTAACAGAGTGCCAGTGTGAAGAGTGCCAGTTCATGTATATAAAAGTGCCCGTATAAAAAGTGCCAGTTTCATGTTTATAAAATGCCAGTATGAAATCACTGGTCATTTGTAATATTAACACTGGCATTTATCATGGTTGCCAGTAATTACAAAAATGCCACCGTTTATTTTGAACATGGTTGCCAGTAATTACAAAATTGCCACCGTTTATTTTGAAAACACGTTTTTCCTTATCTTAAGAAAAAACTAGTTTTTTATAAGACCAACTCACAACTTAATAATTTCAACTCTATATTTTCAGAGCTTAATTTTCAGTTTTACCAAACAGACCCTAAGGGTCAACCGAAAATTTAGATAAATTCAACGCATTTTCAGTTTTACCAAACATACCCTAAGGGATAATCATATTTACGAATACGATGGGATCGGTGAAATATAAATCTCTATCCTAGTGCAAATAAAAACGAGAAAAAGGCAACACCATCATAATTTTGACAAGAAAATACAGGGTTTATCCTAATTAAAATAAATAGCGCCTAAATAAATGAATGTCGAAAAAATTCGACATTCATTTAGCGATGGAGGAGGGAGTAAGTCAAATTAGGTCCACATTTCCAAACTTTAGAGTATCTCTTAAATTTTGACGTTTTCCTCAGCTAATACTTTTTCATTTGCTTCTTGGCAACTAGGACTATCCCCTACCATATCAAAACTCTCACACGGTATTTGGTTACCCTTTAACATAACTTTCACCAATTTGTCATATAAATTTCTAGTAAAAATACCTTTCTCCTGGAGAGACTTTACAATCTCCTCGGCTCCATCCGTATCTCCCTTTCCATGCAAATAATCCAGGCAAGACGCCAAAGTGGTTATATCTGGAGTTCTTGGTGGCTTACTAACCGCAATTTCTTTCTTTAAAGTCTCCACTGCTTTCTCCATATGATTGTGTTTACGATACCCAAATGAAATACGACTATATGTACTGGCGCTTGGCTTTCTTCCACTCTCTACAAGCTTTTCCACAATCAATTCCGCCTTTTCCATAAGACCCTTCTTGCAAAATGCAGTAATGAGATAATTCGGGAGACGGTAATCGTAATATTTTTGCCCTTCTTCCCACTCTTCTAGAATCTTCTCTGCACCCTCAAGGTCATTCAACTTACATAATGAGCTAATCATTATTAGATAGGAGATATTGTAGAAATAGGACATATTGTAGAACCTTCCGGATTTCTTGTGAAGGTTCCATATCCGGTACACCTCATCTTTTTTCCCCATACTAGCATATAAAGTTAGCAAACCTTCATAGGCAAACCTTTTATTCCCTCTGATTACGGACTCAGCTTTCTTTAATGTCTCCAGCGCCTTCTCTATAGCACCAGCTTCTTTGTATGCATTTGCTGCAGAAGTATAAGATAGCCAGTCCATAGTAATAACGGGGTCCACTTCCATTTTCATTAGGAGCATTTCCATTTGCTTTATGTCCTTGGAATCTCCATATGCGTTTAATCTGATGTTATATGTATAATTATCGCAATAAATTCCCGTCTCATCCATTTCTTTCACTAGAAGATTTAGCTTCTCGTGGTTCCCCAGGTGGGCATATAGGGTTAGCATTATGCTGTAGGAGGAGGATCTAACATATCCCAAGTCCTTCATCTTTTGCATGGTGGCTTCTGCTTTTTCCACCAATTTTGCTTTTGCATAGCAGTTCAAGAGTGCCCCATAAACCTGCCAGACCTTTAAAGTGTTTGGAACACTATCAAAATAACTCTCCGCTTGCTCTACACCATAAACCTTGGATATTAAATCAAGCTGCACTGAAACATCTTTGGGTGAAGGATCTACGACATTTTTGTCACTCATCCATTGAACTATCTGCGATGAGATAGGAAACAAGATTCAGGATCAAGAAAACTCAACTCTGGAGATAATGAAATTTAGAGTCAAGATTTATCATTTGTGCTGCAAAATTGGAGTATAAATATTTTTCATTAGGTTATAGTGAGAAGGTGAAAAGAACAAAAAAAAAAAAAAGAAGAATGAAAAAGGTTCTTTCCAGATATCTTCAGTCATTTCAGATATAAAAAACAAGGGTATGAACTTTTTAGTCAAAGCATGTACAACAGAAAGGAGTACCCATTTACTGATGTATTCTGGCATCTGGAAGCTAGTCATCCCATCCCAAAAAGATAGTCGAATTTCTTTATTAGAAAGGTAACGCAGCCTAGGACAGTATGAGTATAGTACGGAGTATTATTCAACAAATATTTGTCATATTTTCGGTTACAAAGTTCGCAGAATCTTATAAAAAAGTTTTTCCTAACGCTTAGGAAAAATGTGTTTTCAAGCACGTGGTTCGAATGATAAATCGGGATTGAGACAAAGGTGTTAAATCTTACAAACTGCCTGGGTTTATTTTACCAATTATGTTACCAACTGCCAATATTTTTACGGACTTTTTCCTACTAGGATTTTTTTATAGGATTTTCAGATTGGCACTCAAAACGCATGCCACTAACACAATAGCACTCAAATATACTTGCATTAGCACTCAATTATACTTGCATTGGCACTCAAATAACACATGCACTCGCGCTCAATAATACATGCCCTCGCACTCACAAAATATATGCCCTCGCACTCACAAAACACGTGTACGTGAGAGTCGTGGCAGAGAAGAATAATAGTCGCGTATTAGGTTTAATTACGATTTAATTGTTGGTCAATTATTGTGCTCGGAGCCTAGGCGCACACCATCAAGGCTCGCGCTTCAGCCCTAGGCGCGCCTAATCCCTCGCCTATGAAACAGAGCCTCGCCTAGCATAATCCAGGCTCCAAAGCTGAGTCTCTCTGCGCCCGGAGCCTAGGCGCGCGCCTAGGCGCGCTTTTGATAACTATGGTTTGGATGAAAAAAATTGGGATTGGATAAAAATATAGCGTTGAATAGGCAGGAGTGGAAGGCAAAACTTCAAGTGGGTGATGAGGGTTATTTTTAAAAAATATTTATTTTTTGCATTCGTTTCACCTTATATATATATATATACTCCTTCCGGTCCAAAATAATTGTCGATTTTTGAATGTGGCGGAGATGCGTATGCTTCGATGGATGTGCGGTCATACAAGAAAGGATCGATTGGGGAATGAGGTGATCAGAGGTAAAGTAGGAGTTGCGCCCATTGAGGATAAAATGAGGGAAAATCGTCTGAGGTGGTTTGGAAACTTTGGACATGTGAGAAGGAGACCGAGTGATGCACCGGTTAGGAGGCCGAAACAGTGGAGAAATGATAAAATGGCGAGGGGTAGGGGAAGACCCAAACAAACTTGGATTAGAGTGATTGAAAATGATATGAGTTTACTTGAAGTGGATGAAAGTATGGTGTTGAAGAGGCCGGAGTGGAGGGCAAAAATCCATGTGGAGGGCTGATTATTTTTTATTTATTTATTTATTTATTTTTTATTTATTTATTTATTTATTTATTTTTATTTTTTATTTTTTATTATTTTATTATTTTTTATTTTTTTTTATTTTTTATTATTATTATTATTATTATTATTATTTTTATTTATTTATTATTTTTTTTTTTTCCAACAACCTTTTCACACGATGACATATGATGATTAATGTTAGCCGACCCCAAATTATTTTGGGACTAAGGCTTTGTTGTTGTTGTTGTTGTTGTTGTTTTGAGTTTTCACCGGTTCTAAGAAAAGCAATTATTAACATGACTTAATGAAAAAAAAACCAATTTTGTCTATATTAATTGTTTCTCTCTCCTACAATACTCCACTCAATAAAAAAATTAATGAATTGTTTCAAGTTTCAATGCAAGGGTAAAAGTGGAAGTTCAATGCTTTTAACCAAAAAGTGACATTTATTTTGGACCAAAAAATTTACTCCAAAGCGACTGTTATTTTGGACCGGAGTAAGTATACATATACATACACACACACACATATATATATATATTCTTTACTATTATTATTATTATTATTACTATTTCTTCTTTGCTTTTTCTAAATTTTATCCCCGCCTATTTCTTCTTTTTAACTCTTTTTTTCTTTCACAATGACATATAAGAATTCATGTCAGCCGACCCCAAATTATTTTGGGACTAAGGCTTTGTTTTGTTGTTGTTTTTAACATTTAAGAGGAAGATATCAGAATGATGTACAAACATTATTTATCCCTTAAACTATCAGCTGGATTTAATCCAACCATCCTACTCTGTTATGGTAACGAAGATACTCGATCCATGAATTACACAAGTGCTTGTGGGTTTATGTAATGGGGAAAATAATGTCCAGGCTCAGGTTTCTAGCTCATAAAGATAGAAAAGAAAGAGACAGAATAAACCATTATAAATCTACATAAGGTTGCCGAGAGGTCCATCAAAAAGACTACCAAGAAGTTAAAATAAAAGAAAATAAGCAAGTGAATTACACCAACCCTGCTGAATCTCAGAGATTAGGCACTCCTCGAATGGTACGATAAAACCCATGTGGACTCCATATATACAACTCTATCTAGAAGATTAAGTCAACTGACGGAGCCTAAGATTTTCTGGATTGCCAAGACACATGACATGACTGCAAACACTCCATGTTGCCACAAGAAGCTGACACCAGTCCCCCGACCAAAACCTCTGAAATGAATCTGAAGGAATGAAGAAAATGAAACAACGGCTGACATTTATGCTGCCCATGTGACGTTCTTCGTTAGCATTTCAGAGACATAATCCTCAGAGTATTATCAACAAACTGTAAGAAGTTTAATCTCCAAGCTCCATCAACTCCAGAAATTCTAGAGAGAACTTAACTAATCACAAGTGAGGTTCGCTTACCTCATAAAGAACACTATTTTTTGTTTCTATTTTCAGAGGAGAAAATTATAAGTCAAATTAACTATCGGCTTTAGAACACCACTTCGATTGGGCACTCCTTGAACTTGAATGGCGCCTATAGAGGAACCCATACGGACTCCATTAAGGCAACTCTATCTAGGAGAAGTCAAGGCAGTGATGGAGCTGTAAATATCTCCGACTGTCCAGGTGCAACACATGAATCAAATGCTCTACATTGCCACCTGTGTTACCCGAACTCTTCAAATATGTTGAAGTACCCGTGTCCGACACGTATCGTGTCCGACAAGACACCCCGACACCCGCATTTTCATTCGGATACGACAAGAAAAATTAAAAATAAAAAAAGGAGTGAGTTGACTTCATTTATAAAAATTTTACAAGTTTTAATGTTGTTTTACTTAATTATACATTATATCTTAGCAAAAAAATAGTGAGTTGATTTCATTTATAAGTATATAAATAGACTCAATATATTTTGTTATTAACGTATCCCCGTACCCGTATCCTAATTTTAGGACAGTGTCCCCGTGTCCAATTTTTTGAGGAAAAGTGAATCCGACACTAGGATCCGTACCCGTGTCGGATACCGGATCCCGAGTCCAGGTAACATCGATTGCCACAGCAAACTGGCACCATTCCCCCTAAGAAAACGGCTGGCATTTGGTTTGAGGGATTCCAAGGGAGTGGAATGGCACACCCCATTGACTGATTCCAGTCACAAAATTTGTCCTTCACGGATAATGGTGAAATTCCCTGTTATAGGAAATTTTCCTAATCCTGGGGGAGGCCTGAGGGGGGGGGGGGGGTATTCTCAGATCCCGCCAAAATTATTTCGTGGGAATGAATTTTAATTCATCAATGCTCCCACTTTCTATACTATTTTTCCAAATTATCATTAACAATACTAAAAAATCACCATTCCCATTGATGTTCATACAAATATGGAAGGAAAGGAATCGCAGGACTTTTGATAATGTTGAGTTGTCTATTTCCAGTTTAAAAGAATCCCTTCTCCATATGTTATTTTATTGGTGTAAGGACTCGGTGCCAACTTCTTATATTTACGTGGTCAAATTTGTGGACAGTTGCACATGGGGATTTAGCCTGATGGCTAGAGCTTATGGCTTCCAACCTCTTTTGCGCGTGCATGTGTGTGTGTGTGTGAGTAGTGGGAAAAAAAAAAAAAAAATTGTGGACAGTTTTGTGGTTGATTAGGTGCTTTAGTTGAGCTTACTCTTAGTGTACAAAGGCTGCATCACCTGATTGGACGCTTTTTGTTTATATATACCATTTTACTTATCAAAAAAAAAAAAAACTGAAGTCACTAATTCATTCCATGCGAACCAAACATGACCATTGATCTAACTCATTCCCATTCCAAATCCCATGGGAATAAATTCAGATTGGCCATCCCATTCCACCATTTCGTTCCGACAAACCAAACGCTACCTAAAATGAATCTAAAGGAATGAAGAAACAGAAACACGGCTGTGACTCTTCCCAAACCACCCAAAACAAGCTATCCCACAGGAACTAGGTTCTCCGATGATGGCATGCATAAGATTGTTAGATTTGGGCGCATGTACATACTGAACACCAACCAGGGGAAATGTGCTTGTATAGTGTGCCTTCACAAAATCCGACTAGTGTGAGCCTATTAAGAATCATGGTCCATGTAAAGGCCCAATTTTTTTGGAAGGGGTTTGCTTTCCAAGTGAACTTAGAAAGTGGAAATGCATACAGAATAGAGAAACAAATCAAGAAAGAATGGAACGGAAATAACCCTGAGCCTTTCAATATCCAAACTCAAAATTCAGAACTGAAGGAAAAAGAAAATCTCGCTAGCGATAGAAAATTAAGCAAATGTAGAGCCTGCTCGGTCTCTCAATCATGTGATTTAGCAGGAAAGATAAAATGGTAAATTCAAGAAAGTCATAACCCCTCTCTAGAACGGAAGGCGGCAAGGGGCTGCACGTGCAAAAGAAAAGACAGAACAGGTGAGGAAAGGTATTGCACGGTGTACCTACCCTACCTACACATCCTCCAGCAATTCTATTTGGGTTCTATCATTTACCCTATGATTATTGAAATCCTCGTCCTTCGGCAACTAAATATGGAAACGAGATAGAGGGAAATACTTGATAGGAACGCTCTAATAAGAGGAAGAATCCCTTTATAGACAAAAAAAGAGGTGGGGGTGGCAGGGGGATTACCGCTCATCCAACTGTCTCACCATCCTCTCCACCAAAAGATCCCAAAGCCGCCTCGTTCCTGTACACAACAGGCTCCTATAGAACGTCTCAGCTCTTGGATTCTTTCCAATGGGGCCCTTAGATAAGGTAAAGGCCACAAAACCTGACAACCGATTGGGGCAAATTCATTGACAACTAAGCTAGCGAGACCTAGCACGATTAAAGAAACAACTCTATCGTCCATGAATTCAAGGTGAGACACTCTAAGCTTATATCTTTCCCACTCAATGACAATCCCGTTGTGTCATGTAAGCTACTACCTCCCTCCCAAAATGACTATCCACTCAATGCTCACGATCATAACTAAAACCGTTATTCAATGTTGGACGGAATTAATAAGTATATATCTACTCTCATTTCTCAATCACACCAGAAAAGTACACTGGACCACTTTTCAGAAAGAAAAAAAAATTGTTTTTTTATTAATGAATGACTTTATATATTACAAGGGTTGCACTTCAAAGTGCTAGAAATTGCATTTGGTAGGTTAGAACCCTGACCACTCGTATTGAAAGAAAGAGACATCGGATGCCACTTGAGCAAGAGCTCTTTGGCAAAGTACACTAGACCACTTCTCAAATTGATTTCTATTAATGTTGAAGCATGATATACATTGTTGAGCCCTTAACAATTTGTCACACACATTTTTTACTTTTCCAATCAAAATCCCAGAACATTATACAATCAGCACAAGGAAACACAAAAAACATTAAAATTTTGACAATTTCCCTAAAACCAGAAATGGTAGAGTACCTGGAGGCAATGTTTGTAGCGTTTGATTTTTCTCAATTGCCGAACAATATTGTGAAGATCTTCTGGATCCATTTGTCCACCTTCTTCAAACCATTGATTTAGTATTGGAACAACCGAAATCCTAGGGTCTCCAGCTGAGGCCAATCTGCCGTATAGACTAGTTCTAGGAGCAGTAATTGCTGAGGGGGCTGAAACTGTTAGGGTTCGTGATTGGAACCCAAAAAATTGTCCAAAATTGGTGCCATTTCTATAAATTAGCCATGGATTTGAACATTTATACAGCTCAATCAGCTTCTTCATCGGGGAGATGAGAGAGAGAGAGAGAGAGAGAGAAAGACGGAGGGCTTTACGACGAGAGGTTTAGGTGGACGTTTTAACTGTGCAAACATTGCACTCCAAATAAAGAGAAAATGAATACTCCCTCCGTCCCACTATAAATCACACACTTTCATTATTGGGCGTCCCGCTATAAATCACACACTTCCTAAAATGGCAAAAAATCTGATGAGCCCGTACCTTTTGGACCGGGCCCACGCTCGGTCTGATCTAATCATCAGTTGATGTGGCATTTCCTAGACCGCCGGGATAAAGACCGCAGGCAAATAGGCCCTTGAGGTCAAGACCGCGTTCCTCCCCGCATCATCCATCTCAAAGACCGGAGTTATCCTGACCGCTACATCCGTGCCCGCAGGTGGAATGACCGCTGAATCCGTGCCCACAGGAGATATGACCGCTCCATCCGTGGCCGCGTCAAATACCTTTGACCGCGCCCAAGATGTTGACCGCGGGCTCATACCTGACTCCCGGTTATCTCACCAGACTCCCGGTTAATGTCAAGCCTTACTGAGCACGTTAGCTTGCGGCTCGACATGCAAGTTGCAGCTCCCCATCACGCATTCAATGCGGCTCAGACAGGCGCCTACTATTTCATTTAATGCGCCAAGCCATATACACGACTCATGTCCCTTTCAGCCATGTCCCCTTGACAGTTAATGTTCCCTCCCTGACAAGATCAATTAGCTGCGGACACGTGTAGGTGGTCAAATACCAAAGTGCCCCCTAGGGCTGATCTCATTGCTTACATCAACAAGCATCTCTCCATTGCATATAAATAGAAGACCTTTGTCCCTTGGGCAAGATAAGTTCCAAATATATTGAGTAAGCCATATTATTCTAAACCCTAAACACTTACACACACTCCAAGGTATTCCAAGCCTTATTTTACTCAGTATTCTTACTCTCATACTCGAGGACCTGAGTTGGAGTAACATCCAACTTTGACCTTAACTGTGCTTGTTTGTGTTGTGTTCTAGGTACAATAAACCACCAAATATATCCTGCCAGATATCCTTGAACCGCTCTTGACCCTGAAAAGCTTGGCGTCATCAGTGGTTCCATTGCCGGGAACACGACTTTCATTTGTTTTCCCGTTCAAAAATCTTTGTTTTCAGGCGCACTTTGTGTCCTAAACAGCTGACTGTCAAAAGACACTTCTTTTCAGTCATTTTCTTCTTTTTGAAGCATGTCTAAAACTTTGCAAAACGCTGGCCACTTGACCATTGAGGAAGAAAACCAGGCCTCACCTTCCAATGTCAACAAGGGTAAGGCCACAACCTCCGTTTTTAACAGAATGGGGGCACGTTCTCAGCCATCACACAGCCTCTCCCCTGGTTAGAGGGCTATGCACAAGCTAACCGACGAAATACGTGCTGAGAAAGCCCAAGCCCTACTAAACAACAGCCCAAAAACTCCCCAAGCTCCTATAAAAAACACTGCCTTAACTACCCCACTCTCCCCGGACCAAATCCTGAGAAGGCAAGAGATTCTGGCCTCCAAATCCAAGCTGATCGCTGAGGCCATGGCCGTAGCTGATGCACAAATGGAGATGTTCGAGATAGAGGCTAACGGAGGGCTCCAGTTTCCCCAAGGGTCATAAAGGTTCTCCCAACGAGCTCCCCCTAAATCGCTTGCTAGTCAAGCTAGGGGGGCAAACCAGGGTGAACCAACCCTTGATCGCGGACAGCCGGCCATACGCAGTGTGGTGCATGTAGAGGACAGCGAGGAGGTTGGAGAAGAAGCCCAATCAAATCTGCGTGCGAAGTCCAAAGCCAGACCCTTGGCTCCGGCCAAGGAGAAGGTCGTGACTCCACGGGCTAAGAAACAAAAGGTTGATAATCAGAACCCAGAATTTATCAAGTTTATGAACGAGATGTGGGAGACCCACCAGAAGGCCGCCCAGAGGTGTGGCCGCACCATGGATGCCTTCACTGATAAGATCGCCCGGGCACCTATTCAGAGGGGCAAGCCCCCCCCCCCCAGATGGACACCTATGATGGCTCTAAAAATGCCAGGAGCCACATGGGACAATTTGAGGGACAAATGGCTTTATTCTCCTCGGACGAGTCCGTGATGTGCAAAGCATTGGCTGCAACTTTCATGGGCAAGGCCCTGTCTTGGATGTTGGCTCTCAAACCACGGTCCATCCAATCCTTTAGCCAGTTTAGAAACATCTTTCTTAATGCCTTTGCTGGGGCAGGTGTGCCCGCTAGACCAAAGACAGATCTTGTCCGCGTCAAGCAGGCCCCAGGCGAACCTACAAAGGATTACATATCGCGGTTCAGGAAGGTGAGCGAGGAGATTGTAGACCTAGAGGAGGGAGACATCAGACTCTGCTTTGAGGGCGGCCTCAGCTCCTCCTTCCTCAAAATGAACTTTGCCTCCAGCCGGCCTAAAACCGTGGAGGAGATGTATGAAAGGGCCTCGGCCATTGCATCCGCCGAAGAGCCCAGTGTGCCCGCTCCCCGAGCTTCAACGAAAGAAAGAATAAGCCAAGTCCAAGAGACCACCCCAGAGCCTGCCCGCACCAACAACCAGGGCAAGAACAAAGGCCGTGGGTCGGATAAGCTCCGGAAGACAGTAGATGAAACAATTTATACCGAGCTCACCGAGCCAAGAGTGGTAATCATGTGAGCCTCAGACTTTCCTCCTCCCCCAATGCTTCGAAAACCAAATGAGAGGAGTAGGGCTAAGTTCTGTGAGTATCACAACGACCACGGGCACGGAACTGAGGACTGCTTCCAGCTGAAGCGAATAATCCAGCAAAAAATCAATAACGGGGAGCTAACCAAGTGGGTTAAAGGAAACAACAATGCCCCCAATAATAATAATCAGCAGCAGGCACGAGGCACGCGTGGCCCGGAGAGGAATGAGAGAGACAACTATGATGATGATTCGGGGGATTATGACATTAATTTCATTGGCGAGGAGCCTCCCTCCAATAAACAGCTCTCCCTTCAGATTCGAACGTTGGAGAAGGTATTCTCAATCCCCGCAATGGCTCCGGAGGAAGAGCAAGAAATAGGGTTCAAAAAGAGTGAACTTGCCTCCTCCCTATTTCACTCTACTCAGCCCCTAACCATCCATATGAAAATCAACCGGGCCAACATACACCGAGTCTTGGTTGATACAGGGGCGGCCAGGGACATACTCTACTATCATACCTTGATAGGCATGAGAATGACCGATGCTCATCTCGCTCCTTATGCGGGCATGCTTGAGAGGTTCACAAACCACGCCGTAGGGGTAAAGGGGATGATTGTGTTTGAAGTAACCATTGGAGAAAAGCACATGCAGAAGACGGCCAAGATAACATTCATGGTGGTCAATCTTCCTTCCCAATACAATGCCATTCTCGGCGTAACTGCTCAGGCCGAATTGGAAATAGTTGCTTCCGTTCCCCACCAAAGGGTGAAATTTAACACCCCGGCGCGGGGTTGCTACCATCAAGAACCAGCCCGGGAGATTCCTCCGAGCACTTGAGGAGAAGAGAAAAGCTAATAAAGGCCAGACATCCTGCCCGCAGATAGAGGGCGAGGACAAATTGATGAAGGGAAAGGCCCCAATACTTATGCCGCCACCCATTCCAATTGGCATGCTTTCTTTTCATACCACTAAGGTGGAGCTCAAGACGAGCAGAAAATCAAAAGCTTGATTGGCCCCAGTTGAGGGGGGTTACATAGATCGAGGAATTGAAGGGACAATTGACCGTGAGATCATATATTCCATGGCAACGCTGACCGGAGCTCAGATCAACCCCCCAACTATTATCATTGACTCCTTGCACAATCGTGAGATCAGCGACCTTCAACCTAACGACGAGCTCGAGGAGGTGGTAATCAACTCCCACTTCCCCGAGCAAACTGTTAAGGTTGGGCTGGAAATTCACTGCGAGGAAAGAAGGATCCTCATTGAGTTCCTTAGAGAAAATTGTGATGTGTTCGCTTGGAGGGTGGAGGATATGCAAGGAATCAGCGAGGACGTGATCCTCCATAAAATCAATGATGACCCATCCTTCAAGAACATTCATCAAAAATCAAGATATTTCTCCCCGAAGAAAGAGATCGCGATCAAGGAAGAGGTGGAAAAATTGCTCAAAGCGGGGACAATAAGGGAAATTACCTACCCAAAATGGCTAGCCAATGTGGTAATGGTCAAAAAATCCAACGGCAAGTGGAGAATGTGTGTTGATTTCACGGATCTCAACAAGGCATGCCCCAAAGACTGCTTCCCTCTTCCTCGCATAGACAGATTGGTAGATTCAATAGCCAGCCACAGAGTACTAAGCTTCATTGATGCATACTCCGGCTACCATCAGATTCAGATGGCTCCTGAAGATGTCCGCTCCGTGACTTTCATCGCTGCGGGCAAGACTTATTGTTACACAATGATGCCCTTCGGGCTAAAAAATGCAGGAGCCACCTATTAAAAAATGGTCAATCTGGTCTTCAAGAACCAACTGGGCAGAAACCTTGAGGCCTATATTGATGACATGGTTATAAAAACCAAGGAAAACTCCCACGAGCTCGACGTGGAGGAAACCTTCAAAAACTTGCGCCGCAACAGCATGAAGCTAAATCCCCTAAAATGTGCCTTTGGGGTAAAGTCGGGCAAATTCCTTGGATTCATGGTCAACCAGCGAGGAATAGAGGCTAATCCCGAAAAAATCCAAGCGCTGTTGGACATGAAACCTCCTGCCTGCGTGAAGGATGTACAAAAACTCAATGGTCGCATCACCGCACTTGGCCGCTTCATCTCGCGGTCAGCAGAGAGATGCCTCCCCTTCTTCAAAACTCTAAAAGGGGGGAAGAGAGCTGATGAATTTGCATGGAATCAAGAGTGCCATCAAGATTTTGAAGAAGTCAAGACAAACCTCGGGCAGCCACCTCTTCTCAGCAACCCGGTGCCCGAGGAAGAACTTTTTCTGTTTTTAGCAAGATCGATCCGGGCAAGAGCTGCTGTTCTTGTAAGGGAGGAGAATAACTCCCAAAAATCAGTTTATTATGTATCTAAGGCACTGTCTGCCGTAGAAGGGCGTTACCTTAATATAGAGAAGTTAGCTTATGCCTTGCTTGTATCTGCTCGAAAATTAAGAGCTTACTTTTCTGCACACCCTATTACTGTACTCACTGAGGCCCCGCTTAGAAAGGTTTTACACAAACCAGAGTCCTCGGGGAGAATGCTAGCTTGGTCTATTGAGCTCACTGAGTTCCAGATCACCTACTCCCCGAGAAAGACAATCAAAGCGCGGGCCTTAGCTGATTTTATAGTAGAATCATCATTCAAATTGGCGGACAGTGACCTTGGGAAAAGAAAGCGGGCTGAATCAGAGGAAGCCCCAAGTAGCTCGAGCACTGAAATTATACAGCCAAAGGAGCATCCAGAAGAAGTGTGGACTCTATACGTGGACGGCTCTGCGAGCAAGTTAATTAGTGGAGCGGGCATACTCCTGATCGCACCCTGCGGAGAGAAGTTCAAAAGGGCCTTGAGATTCAAGTTCGAGGCATCAAACAATCAGGCTGAGTATGAGGCGATTATAGCGGGCATGGAATTGGCAAGAGACTTGGGAGTTCAGAATATTGAGATCAACAGTGACTCTCAGCTCATAGTTAATCAAATTAGGGGGGAGTATGATACTATCAACCCAGTGCTAACTCAGTACTGCGGTCTTGCAAAAACCCTCATCAAAAATTTCACCTACTATGAGCTAAACCAAGTCATGAGGGAGGATAATGTGGAAGCAGACCTCCTCTCCAGAATAATCGATCAAGAGATTGTTGACTTAGAGACAGATTGCCAGATTGAGTTCTCGGAGAGACCTGCTATAGATCGGATTCAGATAAACAATATTGAGGATCAAGTAAGGGATTGGGTAGATGAAATCAAGGATTACATCGAGAGGCAGACCCTCCTCGAGGATCCAGCAAGGGCTAGGACCATTAGAACAGTGTCCGCGAAATACCTCGTCCTCGATGGGGTACTTTTTCGACGGTCATTCACCAAGCCTTTGCTCAGATGTGTCAAAACTCACATGGTCACCAACTTACTCTATGAGGTTCATGAGGGAGTTTGTGGCGGACACCCTGGTGCTCGCACCCTCTCAGACAAGATCAAATTCCAGGGATTCTTTTGGCCCACGATGAGAAGGGATGCCCAGGAGTATGTGAGGAAATGTGATAAGTGCCAGAGATTTGCGGACATCCCTAGACTACCATCAACAGAGCAAACTTTGGTTGTACCATCGTGGCCGTTTGATACATGGGGGATTAATCTCATTGGACCATTCCCAACTGCTCGAGGAAGCATTAAGTATGCCGTTGTGGCCGTGGATTATTTTACCAAGTGGACAGAAGCCAAGGGCTTAGCCACTATCTCCGAGGAGAATACCATCAATTTTGTCCACGATCACATCTATTGCCGATTTGGGGTTCCCCGAGCAATAGTTTCAGACAATGGCACCCAATTCTCAACAAAATTCACCGTTGAATGTGTGAGAATGAAGGTGCAACACCGTCAGTCCCCAGTTGCTTATCCTCAGGGAAACGGCCAATCTGAGGCCGCGAACAAACTAGTCCTGACCGCCCTAAAGAAAAACTTGGAGGGACGAGGAGGACGATGGTTGGACGAGCTCCAGACCGTATTATGGGTTGTCCGCACCACTATAAGAAATTCTACAGGAGAAACTCCTTTCTCGTTCACGTATGGGTCAGAGGCAATGGCTCCAGTTGAGGTTGCCCTACCCTCGTACAAAGTCACATACTTCGATGAGTCTCAAAACGAGGCAAACAGAAGGTGTGACCTGGACGATCTCGAAGGAAAGAGAATGCGGGCATATGAAAAAATGGTGAACTACAAGCAGAAGGCGAAGAGGCACCACGATAAAAGAGTAAATAGGAGGAGTTTCTCAGTTGGAGATTGGGTACTCAGAAAGGTGGAGGTCCAAGGGACCCAACCTGGTTTCAAAAAACTGTCCCCGAAGTGGGAGGGTCCATATGAGGTTACCAAAATAATCAAGGAGGGCACCTACATATTGCGAACAAAGGAAGGAAAAGACCTCAAACACACGTGGAATAGCGATCACCTCAGAAAGTACTTCTTTTGATATCTTTGTAAATTTTTGAGGGAGTATGGGCCCCTATATATATGTAAAGAGAGAAGTTGCTATCAAATTCAAATTTTTGTGCAAAATTGTTATAAACTCCATCCCCACCAGCCTCAAAAGCTAGGGTGGATGCCCGCAAGCGGATGCCAGTGGGTTCAAGAGCCAACATATGAGCTCCTACCCACTGATGCGCAAAGATCCATTAAGATCCGCAAGCCTATATGGGTACAAAGGCCATTAAGCTCGTACTCGATCGCGGGGAGGATACTCCGTCCTGCCCGCGTGACACCACCAAGAAAAAGTGGATATAGATGAACGTAGGTACAAAGGCCATTACGTCCGTACCTACGGATTCTAGTGGGGACAATGACCTGAAGTCCGGACCCACTAATTGCGCGAAGGCCTTCGTTAGGGCCGTTACTCGTATGCCTGTATGTAACAAAGGCTTACATATAAGCCCGTTTACCTGATCGCCACAAGACCCTCACAAGAAATTCCAAGGGGTTTTGAATAAAGGGTCAAAAAGCGTGAACCTCCAATAAGGGGATACAGATGCCGGTGGGTTAAAGGGACTCTATGCTAAATATGCTCCTACCCACTGTTGCGTAGAATATAGCCTCACGGCCACCCTCTACATGCCCTATGAAAGTAGCTTGCCTTGGCTACTTTTGACTTACACCACAGCTCGCAAGGCTGGGAATAAGTGTAAATGGATGAGAGTGATCAAACGAGTTTAACAAAGCCAAACAGACAACCGGGGTTAAGGCCTCAAAGTTTGCCACAAGGCTAAACAAACGCGGTCACAGAAGAATAAGGTTGACTCTCACAAAAAGCCCAAGAGGTTTTGAATAAAGAGTTAGGAAAACTCAAAAAATGCGGGCAAAGGGCCTATTAAGCTTTTGACCGCAGAAGGAGAGTATAAAATTTAATTGTTAGTCAAAAACGCTGGAAAAAGTAAGAGCAAGAATGCAAGTATCAAGGTACTCAAAAATTGCAAACACTCAAAACAGCCTACAAGACAAGCAATTAAGATAAATAGTTGGGAAAAATGCTTCAATTAATTACAAAAATAATTACAAGGTCCTATCCTGCTATTACAAAAAACAGAAAGCAAAAAATCCTAAACTGAGGGAGCTTGATCCTTGGGGGCATCCGTGGCCTCTGTGGCCGCACCTTTCGTGCCCGCTTCTGAAGCCGGAGTAGGAGAGGGAAGGCTATTCACGAGCACCTCGATGATGGGATCAGTAGAGGGCTCAGCGGAGATCGGAGTAGGAGCTGCCCGAGCGGGGAAGAGATCACCTATGGCCGGCCCATTAGGAAGAACGCGAGCTAGGGCATCCCCAAGGGGTATCGGGTTTTCCCCAAAACTCAGCTCGTCCAGCTCGGCAATAAGGCTAAGGGCAGTCACTTCGGCCACAGGAGGCAAGGAGGCCGCTGCGGCCAGATCCAAACCCTTGACCTCATCCTCGGACAGAGGAACTAACGCATGCCCGGGCAGGCACTCCGCGTCAGTAGCAACAAGTGAGCCGATCACGGCCAACTGCTGCACGGAGAACTTGCCCGTGGCCGCGAAGTTCCTGATCTGTGTCCGGACCCCGGCCTCGTACTGAGCCAGATTCTCATCATTCAGAAAATTCTTAAACTCCTCGGAGTTTTTATACTCCTCCACCGCTTCCTTCCGAGCAGCGAGCAGCTGGGCATCTCTCTCCAACTGAAACTGCTTAAGTGGGAGCAGCTGCTCGGAGATCTCATCAACTTTGGCCTCAAGGGTGGAGATAGTGACCTTGGATGCCTCCAGCCTTTTGCTTAGCTCGGTATTCCTCGGCTCCCACTCCACTTTCTTTGCCCGGAGCTCATTCTGCTCCCCCTTGGCCTTTTCAAGGTCCTTCTCCACCACCGCCAGCCGCTCGGAGAAGTCCTTCAGATCAGCCTCCTTCTGGGAGAAGGCCTTGTCCTTAGCATCCAGGAGAGAGTTCAAGGTCCCAACCCTCTCCTGTGCCTGCTCCAGCTCGCGGAGCTTGCTCGCTAAATCCTTGGTATTGGCCTCAAGATCGGCGGACAGGCCATCGCAGCTCTCCCGCAGCCTCAACACTTTATTACTTACCTACGGGGAGAGAAAGCAAGAGTTAGAAAAAGATCGCTATAATTCAAAGTATGAGATATCAGAGGAAGGCAAGTCCAAACCTCAGTCAGGGCAAGTCCTATATCCCCCACCAAGGCAGAGGCATTCTCCTTGACAGCTACGTTCTGGTAGAAGTCGGGAGAGTAAAGCCGGTTGACAAGGCCAATCCCCACGGAGGAGTTGTTGGCATTCCGGGCATATAGGTCCACCCCGGTAACGACGGGCACATCAGAGAGCTTCCTCCTGACGGCCAGTGTCTCCTCGCGGGTGGTCAGGGGGGCCACCGGGTAAGAAACCGAGCAGATTGAACCCCCTACGGGGGGAGAAGTAGATGAGACCGCGGCGCTGGCAGTGGCGGCCTGAAGGGGTGCATCCCCAATTTTTTGAAGTTTGGAGCCCCTCTCTCTGTGCCCCAAGTCTCCATCCCTCTCCGTCCTCTTCCTGAGCTCTTTGGTATGCCCGAAAGGAATTGTGTGGCCCAGAGAGGATGCCCGGACAGCGTGGGCAGGAGGAGGACCCTTGGGGGGTGGAGGCAGATTCCCAGTGGTAGGGATAGATTTGGAGCTGGTCAGAGGCTCCCCAGTCTTCCTGCTGACAACGGGCACACCTTTATCCTTGCCCGCTACCCCAGCCATTTCAGCCTGCCTCCTCGCGGTAGCTTCTTTATTGGCCTTCTGGTTCCTGGCCTTTATCTGAGCGGCACTTAGAGGGGCCATCAGAAGTTATACTCTTCGGGGTCTACTCTGAAAGAAAGCAGAAATCGGTTATAAAGCAGTTCGGAAAAATCAAAGGCAAGATAAATTTACAAACAGTTTTATAAGGAATCAGAGACCAATCCATTCTGGAGGCTTGCATTCAGCGCCCAGCATGCAGGTCTTACAATAAGCCTCAAATTGATAGTGCTCGTGCACCCTCCAATCGGGGTCACGGGGCATGGGCTCTATTTCTACTATGGGGGCATGTGGGGCACCCTCCCTGCGAGGAGCCACCCCCGAGTAGATCAGTAGGGGCTCAGACTCAACGATGGTCCCCACATCGTATACATGCTCCTCCCCGCTGTCCAGATAGTTGGCCTGGTAGCTCTCCAAGGCAATGCGCATTCTTTCGGAGGGAGCTGGGTCGGGATAATTCTTGATAGACACCTTCATCGAGACTGGATTCGAGGGTTTTGAGAAAGGCCATCCAAACCTAGACTCTATGACCAGGATGTCCCTCTGGTTCCACTGGTCAAATTTATTTGAGGGAGGAGAGAAGGTCCAGACAGAATAATTTTTGGCCTTCAGGCTCAGATTACCATGGCTGATCTAGTTCTGGTAATAAGCGTAAAGCCCGGCAAGGGTAGGTTCATAACCCAGGAATCTGCAAACCGCTATGAAGGAAACAATGGCCCTAATGGCATTGGGAGTCAGGTGCATAGGGAGGCAACTGTTGAACTCCAAGAAAAAATAGAAGAAGGGATCTAGGGGCAGCCTCAGACCATTCTCGAATTGAGCTCCATAAAAAACGCAGGCCCTATTGTCCTCGCGGACATCTGCTATGGTTTCTTGCCATAGTTTTTCCTTGCCCTTTATTTGAACATGTCCCAGGGTGCGGACACGGAAGGCATTACGGTCAACATTATACACCTCATATATCTCCTCCTCCCAGATCATGGTAGCCACTTCCTTGGCTTTCTTCTTGCGACCACGGCCAGGATTCACCTCCGCAGCTGGCCTCTTGCCTTTATTCCGGGCAGGGGCCACAACAATCTCCTCCTCGGAGTCAGAATCCTCAAAGGCATCCACAATTTCCGTGGTCTCAGCAGCCTTCCTAGAGGTCCCCGAAGCCCTCCTATCCTCCTCCTCGCGGTCATCCTCCTCGGTCTCCGAGCTCGTCGAGCCAAAGAGACCGGTAGCATCACCGCGGGCAGAGGTCACCTCAGTTCCATCCTCCCCGCCTCCGGCCACCTCAAAGTTCAGAGGATCAAGCTCCTCACTGCTACTTAGTTCAATTCTCTCCGGCTCAGGGGCCGCGGGCACATTGGGAAAAATTGTCCTCAAGGGGAGAACGTCCAAGGCATCAGACAGATCCTCGGAGTCCTGTGCCCGCGTCTCATTAACTTGATCGGGGTCCATTAGTTCGCACTTTTCCCAGTCAGTTATCTGGTCAGGGACACGAATTGCTCTCCTCACAAGTTCAACGGCGTTCAAGGCCGATTCTCTCTCGCGGGGAAACCTGCACAAAACCCCCATCACAAAATTTCTTAACCTACTAGTATCCCCCAACACCAGTACATCACGGTTAAATACATATTTCCTCTTGGCCTCCCACAACCGGGGTGGGACGAACGGCCCCCACTGGGATTTCTCACAAAAATACAAAAAACAATGCAGGGACAGCTTTAACCACCCTAATCCTACCTTCCTAAATATTCCCCCCGTCCGTTTACAAACGACAAAAATATCAGGGGTGGTTCCATCCCCTAGTTCTATGGGACGGCGGGGTCCAAATTCGCGAGTAGTCATGATTCAAAACCCAGAAAAAGAAAATAGAAAGAGATGAAGAAGAAAACACCCAAATTACTTACGAAGGAAAAGCTTGAGGGTTGGATTCGAAGAACACAAACACGAAATTCGCAGCAAAAAGTTTCTCTCTAAAGCTCTTTTGAAGGTTTAAAGACGGTAAAAAGGTTTGAGGTTTAAGGGTTTGGTATTTATAAGGCCTACCTATACGGGTTAACCCGTTTAACCCGTATTAATTAGCCCACAAACCGCTCCTCGAACCACGAACCGTCTCCAAACGTTTGAAAATTCAAAAAATTCCCATTTTGCATTTATGGCACCCCTTGGATGACTGACACGTGCACTCCGTGTCTGACACGCGCTGTCTTTTCATATACCAAGGGGCCCACTTGCAAACCGGGAGGCAGAGCATGCAAGGAGCCACGTGTCTCCCACTGGTGCCTCCCGAATGTGCCTATAAGCCCTGAAGGCAAAGTAACAACCAACAAAAAACGCTAACACTGGTGCTCGCCAAGGTAGCGGTCTGATCCAACCGAGCTTCTAGTAGATCCTCGCTCAGACCATAAATAATCACACTTGGAGCTAGGGGCCATTGATGAGCCCGTACCTTTTGGACCGGGCCCACGCTCGGTCTGATCTAATCATCAGTTGATGTGGCATTTCCTAGACCGCCGGGGTAAAAACCGCAGGCAAATAGGCCCTTGAGGTCAAGACCGCGTTCCTCCCCGCATCATCCATCTCAAAGACCAGAGTTATCCTGACCGCTACATCCGTGCCCGCAGGTGGAATGACCGCTGGATCCATGCCCGCAGGAGATATGACCTCTCCATCCGTGCCCGCGTCAAATACCTTTGACCGCGCCCAAGATGTTGACCGCGGGCTCATACCTGACTCCCGGTTATCTCACCAGACTCCCGGTTAATGTCAAGCCTTACTGAGCACGTTAGCTTACTGGCTCTGACATGCAAGTTGCCGGCTCCCCCATCACGCATTCAATGCGGCTCAGACAGGCGCCTACTATTTCATTTAATGCGCCAAGCCATATACACGGCTCATGTCCCTTTCAGCCATGTCCCCTTGACAGTCAATGTTCCCTTCCTGACAGGACCAATTAGCTGCGGACACGTATAGGTGGTCAAATACCAAAGTGCCCCCTAGGGCTGATCGCATTGCTTACATCAACAAGCATCTCTCCATTGCCTATAAATAGAAGACCTTTGTCCCTTGGGCAAAAATATATTGAGTAAGCCATATTATTCTAAACCCTAAACACTTACACACACTCCAAGGTATTCCAAGCCTTATTTTACTCAGTATTCTTACTCTCACACCCGAGGGCCTGAGTTGGAGTAACATCCAACTTTGACCTTAACGGTGCTTGTTTGTGTTGTGTTCTAGGTACAATAAACCACCAAATATATCCTGCCAGATATCCTTGAACCGCTCTTGACCCTGAAAAGCTTGACGTCATCAGAATCTTTACTATTCCACCCACTAATTCTCTCCCCTACTTTACTTTTATACTCACAACACCAATCAAATCACTATTTCCTACCCCACATTCTCTATCGAACCTCACTTTTCATACTCACAACATTTTCTCCATTATTTTTTTCCTTAATTTACGCGTAAACAGTAACTGTCCTATTTGTAGCGGGACGGAGAGAGTAAATAGTTATTTGGTTTTTCTTTTTTGAAAATTATTAATTTTAAATATGACTAATCAATTTATTTTCTTTTTGAAAATTATAAATGGAGTATTATCTTTCCGGTCGCCCCCTCCTCTTCAACCCCACAA
The DNA here is from genome assembly GCA_022495995.1 of Adenophora triphylla var. japonica. NCBI lineage: Eukaryota > Viridiplantae > Streptophyta > Magnoliopsida > Asterales > Campanulaceae > Adenophora > Adenophora triphylla. The sequence continues at coordinate 10,578 of JAFEMH010006251.1, read as the reverse complement.
ACCTTTCCCGCACCATCTCTTTATATCTTGTCTTTGGCTGCCCCATCCCCTTCCTTTTCCCGCACTCCGATCTCACCCCATCCTCTCCAACCTCAACCTCCCCTCAAATTCTTTGCAAGATATATTAAATATTTAACGGTCCTTGAATGGTTAAGTTGTATTTCTTTTTGGCTTAGCCAATGTAAGATCTCTGGTCATTTGGGCGTAGAGATGGTAGGTATTGGTTGGACGTGCGATTTGGCGGAGAAGGGAAAGTTGAGTTATCTGACGGAAATAATGGGTGTTGTCAAAGGAAGGGGAGGGGTGGCCAAAGTAGTATGATCCATGTATACCGAGTAGATCCACTTATGACTCCTCACAAGCATCTTGTTAAGTCCCATTAGTATTAGGGTTAACTTTTCTAACATTTTTTAATAAAGTTAGGATGTTCAGACAAATCGAACGCCTTAAGTAGAGTAGAGTTGTAAGTAGTTAAAAAAAAACAAAGCTTAATTAAACTCTAGTGGTTACAAATGTTGAATAACCTTAATATTGAGTACGAGCAATGTTGAGGGGTCACAAAATATATTCACAAAAAGTTGGGCAAAAAATGAGGTGGCGATATTTTATTGATTGTATCAACTGTAAATTCGCCTTACTCTAATTAAAAAAACCAATGAAATCATGATGAATCATTTTGTGACCAATTTTTTGTGAACATATTTTGTGTCCCTAGTATTATTAATTGCGTACTCCCTCTGGAAGCCGAAACTCCTACAATGGAGTGGGGCGTCCAACGCTCTTGCCGTAGAAAAATGTACTTCGATTTGTAAAAATCTCACCACAAAACATAAAATAATTATAGTGTATGAAATGTAAAATATTTACTACTACGGCTACAAATGTAAACATTTACACATATGGAATGTTTTACATCACGTCTAATACAAATGTTTTTTATTTTGGGGATGAGATTTTTACAAATAGTAATACATTTTTATGCACATGAGCAAAAATTTGTTGAAGTAGTTCCAAATCCCTTCCTCCAGTTTCATATACATAAATTATAAGACAAAAATAATAATTAGTTTAATATTCAGTCTATTAAGTAAAAATTGTCAATTTTATGTGATTGGCGGACAACTATAATAGTAAAATTGTACTCCCTCCGTCCAATTACAAAAGGAACAAAATGGAGTTTGCACAAAAATTAAGAAAAATGTGTAATGTTGTGAGTATAAAAAGTGAGGTATCAGAGATAAAGTGAGGTATGAAATAATAAGTGGATAAATGATGTGAGTATAACAAGTGGGTACATGAATAAACAAGTATTAAAAAAATTATTTTTTAGGCTTGTGTCTTTTGTAATGAGACACCAAAATGAAGCTTTTGTGCTTTTTATAATTGGACAAAGGAGTATGTTTTAAAATTCTACTAAACCAAGCTTTTGGATAAGTTGTATTATCGGACTTACTCTATTGAATTTACTAAACAAAACATTCATTTGGATTTATGATCGAAGGGGCAAGAGAGTTCTTGTTTAGATCATTTCCTTATATATTTCCTCAATTTGATAATAATAGTAACAACTTATTTTCATTTTCATCACTAACATTAATAAAATTTACATATTACTTCATTACTCCCTATTCTTCTTTTATGCTCACCTCTCATTTTCTGGTTTACAATTTTGAAAATTTAATGATTTTAATTTAACAGTTTTTTAAATTAGACTATCATTTTGAAATAAATAAATAAATATCAAAAATGAAATTTTTTTTACGAGCGTAGGAATGTTTGCTCTTTTATTTTTTAATGAAGGCGATATTATAATATCAAAATATAAGTTATTTCAGTTGTCTCAATGCATTTACTCAAACTTTATTAGGCAATTTGGTGATTATTTTATATACTAGATTAAAACACATGTGATGTACGACTTTTTTTTATTTTTAATAGTATGTTTTGGCTATGGGGGACGAGGGATATAATAATGATGTACGAATTTGAAAGACGACAACAATACATGGTGGTGGCGTGGTGATAGGTAGAAGAAATAAGATGAGTGGGAAAGCAAAGGAAGGGGTGCACTGAAAGTTTCGTGTAGCTAGGAAACTTGGATCACGCAATAGGCAAAGGATGTGAGTACAGATGTGTCTCACAACTGTCCACACATCCACAGATAATGCAGCGGAATAAAACAATTAAATGTAAATAAAATGCAATAACTCAAGAGTTATATACGCTTACTGATCTGTGTGATCAGCAAACTAGGCTTACGCCCAAAAACTTTTCACTATAAAAACTTATGTTCCTTACAAAAACAAATAAGTGAAAAACTAAAATATGAAAATACTAAACAAGTTCTAATCACCTTCTATGATATGAACAACTCCCCTTTCCCAAGTAGGACTTATTCAATCAGAAGTAAAACAAGAGAACTTTATAAAAACCTAGATGTGAGTTACGGATGTAAGCTCACAACCTAAACACAACTCAATCGAATGCTATGAAGTAAGTGTATTTTTCTCTCTAAAAACCGTAGCTTCTCTTTGTGCTGAATGTCTTGTATTTATAGTGCACCATTGAGAAGATCTTCATGCAATCGACCTCTTCCTTTGTGAGATTCCTTTTCCTATATGAAAACATAAAACACACTCACAAGGAAATCAAATATTAGTAGGTTAGTCCTAATATAAAACTATGTACATAAATAAAAGATATTTACTATATTTACAATTCCTAGTCAAAGTAATATACTTATAAATCTCCATGAAAGTTCCAAAATCTTCTTACCATAATAGAATTCAAATTAAATGAGGAAACAAGTAGTTCCCTAAAAAGCTCACGCTTTCAATCTCCCCTATTTTTGGACTTTACGGTCAAAACCAAAGATTTATAACAAACATAATTTATGACCACAAAATATAGAAAAAAAACATAACTCCCCCTGAATGGATGTGTGTCCAGATGTGTATACACATCCACACATAAAAACTGCAAAACAAGTATTAGAACAGAATACCAGCAGTTCATTGAGCAAAAGTAAAAACCATTCAGCCATGTCCTAATTAAAGCTATTACAAACCATTGTTTTTAAAAACTAAGAACTAAAGCAGAAAATTAAACATTGTCTTTAACAACCATCATAGCAAAACAACCAAAAAAAATTGTTCTCCCCCTAAATCAAAGATCAAAATGTCTCCACTTAAAACCAGCCACAGCTTTAGCAGCAGCATCAGCAACAGCAGCATCCCACTTTTCATTTCCAGATCCATCTCCCCCTTTTTGACTAAAAAGTTTTGCATGCCATCGAATGAGATTATCCCTAAGAGCTTTCAGATTGTTGGCATGGGCAATGGAGGCTTGAGCTTGAGCTTCAGCTTCTAAAATTGCAGCATCTAAGTCCTTCATCTGAGCAACAAAATTCTCTTCAGATGTGACACCAGATGTGTCCACATCTTCCATACCAATCTCAGGAACTGTACCCAAAGGAAGATCCACATGTCTTTGCTTAGGGTCAAGCAAGGTCTTAGATTCCTTAAACAGGGCAAAATTGTCAACAATTTCTTCTCCTTTCTCAGGCTTTACTCCATTGGCAATGAGGATTTGGGAAATCAAGGAAGGATAGGGTAAATACCATTTCTTTGATGGAGACTCTCCATAATCACAAATCTTTCTAAAGATAAAGTCACCAAAATTAATGTGCCTCTTAATTCCCAATCTGTAAAGAAGCAAGGCTTGCACCCTAGTAACTGAGGTTTTGTTATTGGAGGGGCAAAGATTGGCAACAAGGATGGAGTGAAGAAAACAGTAAAGGGAAGATAAAGATCCACTCCCTAAATCCTTAGGCTTCACAGGCCAAGAGGTTACTTTGCCATGTGTAATGGCAGACACAAGTTCATCATCCTCAATAGAAACCAATTCATCCAGAAAATCATTCAACCCAAGCAAATCATTGATGACGAAGGGGTAAAAGGGACAAACACACCTCTAACATAGACGGTGGGAGGTGAGGAGGAGTTTTTATCTAATCCCTTAGGCAAATTTGCATAAAACTCATAAACCATTTTAGGATAGAAAGGAAGGGGATGATCAACAGTTAAGAATAATCCTCTTTCCTCAAAGAATTTGTCCATCCCAAGCTTAGCAAAAGATTCCCTATCCCTTTTCATCTCTATAACAAAAGCTTTGGAAGAAATTAAGGCAAACCTATACGATGCCTTTTTGGTTAAAAACTTTTTGGAAAAGGGTTTAGGGGCGGAGATAACGAAACGAAGAAGACATACCCTTTTCAACTTTCTTCCTTGTAGATGTGCGTCTGGATGTGGGCACATCCTCAGACACATCCTTTGAAGGGAATGGGACTTGGATGGATTCTATCTCAGTGTCATCAGCAGCAGAGGAGTCTAACTCTTGGTCTTCTTTTTCTTGATCAAACTCTTCTCTCCCTAACTTGTAGTTCTCGTCGAGATGCGGTGTCATCACTATCATAACTAGAATCGGTCTCATCATCAATGGGCTCTAAATCGGTAGACCACCTTTTTCTTACCCTTTAAATTCATTAAGATTTTAGCTAAGGGCTCTTCATCACTAAAGGATATAAGGTCCTCAACGGGACTAGAGACCAAGGGAACGAGAGGGCTCAACAACGGAGCGAGACATATTATCCTCAGAAGGTGAAACAATAGTGGGGATAATGGGATCTGATGGTATTATTGGAGAAGATGGAGCAATAGGATCAACATGGAAAACAGAATCATCATGGGGAGCATCCTCAACAGGAGTAATGGGATCAACATGGGGAATATTATCAGAAGGGGGAATTGCAGGGACAGGGTCAACAACCAAGGGAGGAACAATTGGGGGTTGAGACTTAGTCCTAATTAGAGGAGGAATTACCTCTTCTTCTTCTTCATCTCCTTCAAGAGCAATAGCAGTAGAGGGCTTCCCGCCGGGTTTTGAAGATTCTTGGCCTTGTCGGCTTCGACGGTTTGCGAACCCTACCGTAACGACGAAGATTTCGACGGGGCCTGGGGGAGCGGCGAGGCTTTGGGGGTTTAGCTTGGGAAAGCTTCCTATTCTTGGTTGAAGAAGGTTCCACGAGAGGTTGTGACAGGGCGACATCCGATGGTGGAATCACTTAGGAGAGGATGGAGCTTTAGGGTTTTCAGCAACCGGTTCCAATGTGGGGGATTTTGGAGAAGAAGCTTCCATTGAAGGATCAGACGAAGGCGAAAGAGATGAAAATTCCGCAAGAAATTTGGAAATCACAGGGTCTAGGACAACAGAACCCTCGCCTTTAGCTATTGAGATGGGAGCAATGTCAAGAACGTCTTCCTCTCTGATGTTTGAATGATCGGCCATTTGATTTAACAAATTGGGTTAGGTGAAGCAGTTAATGGAGAAATTAAAGCAATGTTGTGAGATTGTGTGCAAAGAGAAAGGAAGAACAATGGGTTTTATCAAGGTTTATGGGGGATGGGACGGATGTGAGGTTTCAATAAATACTCACAGCTCCCCCTTTCCTACTAAAATTAGGAAACCTTCTCCAAAAAGGTTTAACACAGCACAAAATCCTTAAGAGATCTCCAACGGCTAGAAACCTTTGAGGTTACCACACACAATCACCTTCCAAGAAAATAAGGGATTAAAATAAATCAAGGTTTTGTTAGATTTTTATGGAAACAAAAATATTTCGGTCATATCTTCAAATAAAACAGAATCCCAAAAGAATTTTCCAACCTTTTCAAACAAGGATTGATACACACCTTTTTTCTTTCATAAAAGATATTGGAGATCAAAAACCTATATAATCAAAGAATGAACTAGGAAAGGAAATTAATTAACTAGCATATTTACAAAGCTCCTATATGTCCTAAAAATGCAATATGCCTAGCATGATGCAAACACACAAGTGAAGGAAATATTCTCAGCTTATGGATGTGGCATAGGATGTGAGTCACATATGGGGACACATTTAGATCACAAAAAGTCAATGAGCAATAATCCAATCTGCACAGCCTCTAGGATGCATCCACCAATTTTTTGTTGTGAATTTTTGCAATGTGAGTAGCATTCACTTTACTTGATCCCAAAGATAGCCCTTTTTCCCAATGATCTTATCAAGTTTGACTTCAAGTTTTTCTTATGAAAATCACTTGATCACAATGGTATGGCTTCATACTAAGGGTGAAGCAGCTGTTTCTCACATATATATATATTTTTTTTTCTTTTAGCACCCACTGTGAGATACCTAGGAAGGTTATATCAAGTCACCAAAAGGTAACATGAACAGGAAGTGCTCACAATTAAGTGATCAAAAAATAATGTCAAGATGAGGACTCACAAGTGACCACACTGAGAAATTTCGTGCTAATGCATGATATTTTTGGATTTTTCTTTTTATATATTTTTTTTTTTCAGTTAAACTAATCTACAGATGTGTTAGAGGATGTGAGACACATCTGGTCTCACATCCTTAGATATCACACAAGCCAAGAGACTTCCTCAAGGAGGAAAATCTCTCCAAATCTAATGCCTTTGTAAATATATCAGCCAATTGATTTTCAGTCCCAACAAATTCCCGGACACACGGTTTTTGTTCTACAAGATCTCTAATGAAATGATGTCTAATATCAATGTGCTTTGTTCTAGAATGTTGGACGGGATTTTTAGATATGTCAAGGCACTTTTGTTATCACAAAAAGCAGTCAAAACTTTGCTATTCAATCCATAATCTTTTAGCATTTGATTCATCCACAGTAATTGTGTGCAGCAACTCCCAAGGGCAACATATTCAGCCTCAGCAGTGGATAAAGACACACAATTTTGCTTCCTACTATACCAAGACACAAGGTTATTACCTAGGTAGAAACATCCACCAGTGGTACTCTTTCTATCATCACTATTTCCAGCCCAATCGAGAATCGGTGTACCCAACCAAATTTGTGTTTGTTTCTTTAGAGTAATGCGGACCTAGGTTTACGGTCCCACTCACATACCTAATGATTCTTTTCAAGGCTTTAAGATGGGACACTTTAGGGTTGGCTTGGTATCTAGCACGAGAGACATACACGAACATAATGTCGGGTCTACTTGCGGTGAGGTAAAGCAAACTTCCTATCATGCTTCTATAAAGGGTTTGATCAACACTCTCACCATCGAGAATCATGACTTAGCTTTTGGGAAGATCCCATTGGGGTTCTTTGATGTGAAGAGTGTTCAAGCTCAAACTTTTCACAAGATTCTTGGCATACTTAGGCGTGAAATGAACATGCCATCTTTGAATTGCTTAATACGTAAGCCTAAGAAAAGTTCAACTCACCTACCATACTCATCTCAAATGTGGAAGTCAAATGCTTTATCCACAAATTCGGCTAGCATTGGATCGAGAATTTGATCCAAACACAATGTCATCTACATAGATTTGTGCCACAAGAATCTCCTTCTTATTTCTCCTCACAAACAAGGTTTTGTCAACCTCACCTCTCTTGAATCCTAGTTGAAGCAAATGGTCGGTCAACCTACCATACCAAGCTCACAGGGGCTTGCTTTAGCCCATCTGAGCTTTCTTCGAGATATACGCATGGTTAGGATATTTGGAGTCCACAAAGCCTTTAGGTTGTTCAACATAGGCTTCCTCATTTAATATCCCATTTAAAAAAGCACTCTTAACATCCATTTGATGAAGAGTAATCTTGAGGTAACAAGCAATGGCTAACAAAAGCCTAATGGACTCAATTCTTGCAACAGGAGCAAATGTCTCCTCAAAATCAATTCCCTCGATTTGAGTATAACCTTGAGCAACTAACCTAGCTTTATTTCTAGTTATCACACCTTGCTCATCGGTTTGTTCTTGAAAATCCATTTGGTTCCTATGACATTACCATGTGAGGGTCTAGGAACAAGAGTCCATACCTCATTCTTTTCAAATTGAATTAATTCATCTTGCATCGCCATAATCCAGTCAGCATCTTTCAATGCTTCAGTAACATTCTTAGGTTCAATTTTGAAACAAAACAACGAAAACTTACACGGGAGTATGCTTTGAGGAGCAACTCCATAAACCGGCCATCTTTCTATAATCAACTTTGTCCTTTTGTCTAGTTCTCACTTGAGCATGCACATCTCCCACAACTTGTGAAGTGGGGTGGTTTTACGGATTTTAGAAGGGATATCCTTTGACCTATCCACACACCCATTCACATTACCTTCACGGAGCATCATCACGATCGGGAATCGGAAGGCTGTCTCGGTTACGGGAGTTTGAGTGGATGTGGGTGCGAATGTGGGTTGAGATGTGGAGGCGGATGTGTCCACATCCTTGGTTACATCCTTATCGGGTTCAACATTTTTATCGGCCTTTGGAAGCTTCTTTTTGATTTTTCAAGGCTTTGTTTCTTCATCCTTCGAGTCCGGTAAGCAACTTTGAAACATCATCCTCGGCGAGTCTTGAGGTTAAGATCCAAGTGAGTCATCAAATTTAACATTAGCTTGAGATTCCATAATGGTCTTAGTTTTGAGATTGAAAACTCTGTAAGCTCTCTTGTTTGTGGAATAGCCCATGAAAATTGCTTTGTCACTCTTTGAATCAAACTTGGACGGTATTCTCTATCATTGAGAATATAACAAACACAACCAAACACATAGAAAATATTTTACGAGTTGGTTTCTTTCCAAGGAGGATTTGATATGGGGTGGCAGTGCTACCAATCCTTAGGAACACCCTATTGCCAATGTGGCAAGCGGTGTTTAAAGCTTACGCCCAAAATTTTTTGGACAAGTTCTTTGAACTTAGCGTGACCCTAGCCATTTCTTGCAAGGTTCTATTCTTTCTTTCGGCAATTCCATTTTCTTTGTGGGGTGATTGGTGCGAGAAAACTCATGAGTGATTCCCTTAGAATTGCAAAAATTGGTGAACATTTGATTCTCATATTCGGTGCCATGGTCGAGACCTAATCCTCACGGTCTTAAGACCATAAAGATTTCTAACTCTTTTGTACCAATTCTTGAATTCTCCAATTGTTTCGACTTTTCTCTTAAGAACATTACCCAAGTGTACCTAGAATAATCATCGAACACACACAAAGGCATACTTTTTCCCTACCAAAGCTTTCTACTTCAATAGGTCCCATTAAATCGGTGTGAATCATCTCCAAACATCTAGTTGTGGAGCATTGTTGGACCTTTTTATGTGATGCTTTTGTTTGTTTCCCTTTTGACATGAACCCACGGACATCGGGGTTCTTGAAGTTCGGTTAGGGAGGTCTTTAATGGCTTGAGCCTTTGAAGTTCTTCCGAGTTCTACGGCTAGCATGCCCTAATTTTTGGTGCCACAGATTGACATCATTAGCTTTTGAGCTTAGGCAAGAAAGATTGTCACCAAATTGGTAACAATTATCGGCGGATCTAGGACCGGTAAACACACATTTATTATCCTTATCAAAGCACTTCACACAAGTGCTTATCAAACTTCACAAATAGGTCATCATCACACGGTTGGTGATGCTTATTAGGTTGGCTTTCAAGCCTTCCACATGGTACACATTGTGCAATTTTGGGAGACCCTTGACATCTAGGGTTCCTTTCCCAACAATCTTTCCTTGAGCACCTCCACCAAAATTTACTTTCCACTCCATTTATCACTTCATAATCAAGAAGAACTGCTTGGTTTCCGAGTCATGTGCCTAGAGCACCCACTATCAAAATACCAAGAGCCGAGAGACGGTACTCTTGAGGGAAAGAGTAAACAACATTGCGAGGTGGTAATTGGTTTGGCCACCCTTTGTTTAACTTAGGTTTTCTTTTGGGTTGCGAGAGGTCTCGGATTATTTGGATGTGTGTGTTAGGATGTGCATACATCTTCTCACACATACGAGGCTGTTTGAAATTACCAGATTTTTATCGGCCTTGAGTTTGTAACGAAGGGCCTAATGTGACCGGGAGCTAGGCGGTAATGGCAAATGTAATGCCTCTTCCTTGGTCTCTTCTCACTCAGAATGACTTTTTCTTTAAAAGCTTGTTTTTCACACTTTTAGAGGTAGAAGCCTCACATCCCTCCTTTACAAAATTATTTTCAAAACCTATACCAATTTTGTCACGTTGACCCATAGAAAAAGCTTCTTCCATTTTCATTTTACTTTTGTTTAACTTAGTAAAAGTATTATCGGCTTTTTCACATTCATTCTTGAATTTTTCAAGGTCAACTTCTCTTTTGGTCACAAGGACTTCTAGTCTTGCAATGGTATCCTTTTGAGCATCATTTTCTTTTGAAAGTCTGACTTTTTCATCTTCTTCTGGCGGCCAATTTATCGAGACGAGAGATTTGTTTACCTTAGCAAGTACCTCAATTTTGTCCAATCTTTTCATCCAATGCGTATGCGGCTCCTTGTATGTGGCAAGGGAGTTCCTCATAGGGGAATGTCTCTTTCTTGTCTTCATCATCGAATCTCCTTTTATAGAGAAACTTGATTCGGCACAGGTTCGAGATGTGACACCGAATGTGTACACTGTGACCCCGCATCAGGGATTTTCGGGAGTATATTCTTGTATATGTCTACTTGAAAAAGGCATTAAGCACGAGAATGGCAATTTAAG